>CALSCR010000400.1:0-29940 GCA_943704495.1 Pigoraptor chileana
GTGTGTGTGTGTGTGTGTGTGTGTGTGTGTGTGTGTGTGTGTGTGTGTGTGTGTGTGTGTGTGTGTGTGTGTGTGCAGAATGTTAGTTTGTGAACACGTGACAGCACATGCGGATGAACAATTACATGAAAGATCACAAATGTGCACATAGGTGAGTTGACATACCATGAGGCCGCTGCATTCACAGAATCCAAATTGCGTTGATGATGAGTGTTTTGAGCATTGGCGATAAGTGTGGCGAGCCAATGCGAAAGATACGAAAAAGAAAAGAAAAAAGAAAAAGAAGTCATTTAGTCAGTCTGCCTTTCTGCATACTTATCTCTGTTATACAAACAACGACCGATACATCCGATTTCACAACAAAGTGAAGTAAACAATAGGAGAAGGTCTGATTATGGCTGCACACACACGCAATACGATGGAGCACACACAGAGACATACGAAAGCACTCTCACTCAATAACATCACTGCACCATCACATACTAATGCACGCACCCGGCGTCCATCGAGGGGCCGTACAGGTGCGCCAGCACCGGGTTTGCCCCAGGGATCATACTTGCGGAGCAGATCCAACTCCTGTTTATGTAGGAGAAGGAGGATTGTGAGGCGCATACATTGAGTGGAAGGAGAAAGAAATCGATCGTAATTGTAAAGATGTGTAAAATATGCATCCATATGCTAAATACATAGCCACCCTTACACAATGCAGTTACACATACACGCACAGGCATATCCAATCAAACGCGAATATACATTCGGAGAGATGATATGTGTGATGGGTAAGGTCGGCACTACATATTGACATATATATCCCACCTGCTGTTTCTCACTCTGCCGCTGTTCGTGTACTTGCAACTTGTGATGTTCGTCGGTCTCTTTGAAGCGAATCAGATCCTGCTGCACTTCCCTCTGCTTCTCCAACTTGCGCGTGATCGAAGTCCTGTTGTCACATTACGAAAACGAAACACAAACAGGGCACAGCGTGAGCGAGATGCAATGTAAAGACGCATGATTGTTGATGAGAAAGCGATGAATTTGTCAGTGAATCACGAAAATCCAACAGTAAGGTTAACGTACAACATAGGTGTGGCCATGCTACATAGACAGCATTACAGCACACCACACACACACACACCGGAGATCGACTGGCAGTTTGTCGATAAGCTTGTCCGGACCCTTGTATCCGTATGTCGTTCCTTCCACGGTTCGTGTGCTGTGAGTGCCGAAGTAGAACTCGCTGGGTTCCGACGCACTGATGCCCGCTGTAATCGGCGATGATTCCAGATAAAGAAAGAGTGGTCGAGATGAGAACAACCATTTATCGCACGACTTTGAATCGTTCTAGTCCATCAAGGTGTTTCGATTTCATAAACAATCACACCATGTCCCTCATGTCCACAATGATACTCACGGTCCTTGGTATCCGTGCTGTTCTTGTGACCAAATCGCCTGCCTCCCGTGCCTGCGCCGGCCTTGTACTCTTCGCGGCGGGGATCCAGTGAGGGCACAATCAACGTCTTGTCAACCATGTCGTATGCGTGAAACGCCTGCAGTCCGTGACGCCGCGGTGACGTCTCTTCGGGGCGGAATATGTCCTTGCGCACAATGACAGATGCACCTTGGGGACCGACATCACGCGGAGTGGCTGCGTGGGACAAATTAACGGCGTGAGATCAGTTTGTGTCACGCAAAATACGGATAAAAAGTGTGGCAAGTGATTGTGTGTGTGTGTTTTGTTGTTGTGAGTTGTTACTGCTGTGTGTGCGTATAGTAGAGCGTAAATGTCAACAACATCCTCCTTCCACACGCATAATCGCAAGGAGTCGCATTTCCATTAAACATCGCAGAAAACAGATGAGGTCGTACACCAGCCAGCCACTCCAATCCACTCTACTCACGGTCGTGTGCCAAGATGCTCTTCATGTTGTTGTCGCGTGCGCGAATGAGAGTCTCCATTGTTGTTCAAACTTAGCAATGCAACAGAAAGAACCGAGGGACAAAGTGGCGCGATGCACACACACTCGCTCTTATGTGCGCCCACAAAATTGTCGTGTGTCCCCTATGTGCGCGTTGTCATCTCAAGTCCAATACACCGACAAAGGTTGGCTGCGTGCCGTCGAGCGATTGTTCCGATTAAAGTCCGACAGATGATTACTATCAGCTACCTAAGCTAGCGTCCAAAACTATTCACATCTACAACCTTTTTTCAGTCTGTTAAAAGCACTTTGAAGAACTTCATTCCACCCTGACGCATGACCGGTGTGCGTTTGATGCCCCCGTGTGTTGTGTGATTACTGCAACTCTCAGACAGACGGAGTGACAGAGTGGGCCGAATATGGCCGTCGGTGGATCAGATGGGAAGGAGCGGGTACGCCCGCGTCACTTAATTTGACCGATTCCGCTTTTTGTGGGCCGATGCGTCCCATTCTCAATTAAATCCGCCCGAGGAACAAAAATGGGCATCAGGGTTGCCATGGAGAATAGTGACATTCGTTTTTGGAATTCATCACGTGATATCACGTGCACTTGTGTTCAATTTTGTTACAAACTGTTCGTCCGGTTTTGCACAGTCTGTTACTTTGCCGAGTCCGCAGCCGAAGCTTACGAAAGAAAGCCTACGTGTATTTGGTTTGAGAACATTGTACATTGTCCAAAAGAGATGCGGTGCGAATATTGGTGTTGCTTCATTTCATTTCACCGTATTGATTTGGACAGCAACAGGGATTGTTTTCTGAATTTTGTTTACGATGACACCCTTGGTTTCGTGTGTCAGATTGAAAAAGACATAGTGGTAATTCGCTTACAAAGCGCTATGTGTGTATGTGTGTGTGCATGTGCACGCGCATGTGAGAGAGTGGATGAGTGAAATGTGGTGTGTGTGTGCGTGTGTGTGTGTGTGTGTGTCTGCGTGCAAGTTGTGCCAGTGGTGCAAATGAGCTGAAAGAGACCATACGCACACGGGGGACCATAAGATCCAATTACCGCCATTGCGGAAAAGGCAATGCAAACAACGCAAACTCACAAGTCACAGCACGCAGGGTTGATAAATGCAAGAGCAATCCACATGGGGATGTGAGATCAACACCATCACATGTGTCAATATGCGAATCGAGTTCCGCAATTCCTATTCATCGATAAGCATTGAGAGTGAGAGATAGAAACAGAGATAGACATAGAGACAAAGAAAGAGATAGAGATGGAGAGATATAGATGTGGGATTCAAGTAGGCGCTGTGCCCATGGAACAAAAGAGAGATAGAGACAGAGACAAGAGTATGTGTATGTGCATGTGTGTGTGTGCGTGTGACGACAGCACACCACGCGCACTAACTCCTTCCTCCTACGCTCATCTCGGGGCAGTCTAACTGCAGTCCATGTCGTCCGACTGGCATGCGTGGATCACACGCTGGGCCCACGAGGCAACATCCACCGGAAGCCGCTCGTAGATTTTGATGAAGGGATGCTCCTGTTTGATTTTGTGTGCGTTGTTCGTTGTTGTTGGTGTTGGTGTTGTTGTTAAAATGTTAGAAAATGCGAAATAAAGAACAAACAGTTTCAGGATTGAGTGAGTGCACTAAGTGGTATTCATCCAAAACTCAGACTCCCCGTAGGACAGAAAGGAAGAGCCACAAACCCACCAGCAACTGTACGTAATTGTAGCGCGACTCGGGCTGCTTTTCGAGGCTGTAATGTGGAGATGTGGTTAATAGGGATCAATACCAAGTGAGAGTATGAAGACAACAGAGCTGCCAAACAAGAAGGGGAAAAAACGCAGCATACCATTCAATGACAATTACCCCACACACAAAGTACACAAAAGACCACATACACAAGTGGGATACTTCAGGTTCGTGTCTTGAATGCATGCCCATGCACTGCACACACACAAACAAACACGGGGAAAAAAACAGAGAAAGAAAAGACAAGGGCAAAACGTACCAACGCGCAAGAAAGTCGACGCATTCGGGGGAGAACTTGTCCGCAGGGACTGTGGGTGATGGGCCCTTCACGATGCGCTCAAGCATTGCAAACACATTGCGACCGTCGGCCATGGGGAACGGAAACTGGCCCATTGCGAGCTCAACAAGCGAAATCCCTAGGGACCAAACATCCGCGCGGATATCGTACAGCTTTGTTCCTTGAATGCGCTCGGGAGACATGTAGTGATTTGTACCGACATAAGTCTTGGCGACCGAGTTTTCGAGACGACCGCTGATGCCGAAATCGCAGAGCTTTACCTCCCCAAGGGAATTAATGAGAACGTTTGAGGGTTTGACGTCACGGTGGATGATGTGGTGACGTTCTTTGAGGTAGTGGAGGCCGTGGACCATTGCAACGGCGATTTTTCCGAGAATTGGTTCCGGAACGGGGCCGGTCTTTTTGTATATGCCGTCGAGAGAGCATCCGTCCATGTACTCCATGCAGATGGAGATGTCGCCCTGTGTGGGCGCGGGAGAATAAGAAGAACAAGATGCAAGTAAGCGAAGTGTGCATATGCATTGCGAGGACAAGTAGCCTGGTGATATATGAACTAAAGGCAGACTCCATTTGAAGTGTGCGAATTCGGAAACAAGGGTTTTACACACACACATCACACAAAATTATAAGAGCAAACAAAAATATGAACCCATGCCACATCCACATGCATGCATCTACAATTATATCGCGCACACACATGAGGGCACATATACGCGCACACATACAGGTACACATATAACCCAAAACATGCACATGCACACACATACCTCCTTGAAGTACGCTCCGTAGTACTTGACAATGTACGGGCACATGCTCTCCGGATTGCCAGTGCTTTCTCTCAACACGCCGAGCTCTCGGATAAGCTGTTGCTTGCGGGACTCCTCGGTGACGTCAACGGGGATTTGCTGTTCAAGTGACGCACAAAACACGGCGTTGGCGTTAAAGATTGATGTCGTCCAACACTTAGTCGCAACACATATACACATGCACACACACAACACATCACAAACCACACTCCAACATACCTTCACGGCAAGCACAAATCCAGATCCCGGGTGCTGCATCTTGAACACAGCGCCGTATGCGCCGCGTCCAATTTCGCCCAGCTCCTGAAGATCACTGGGTGCGCACGTGACCAGACGATTGCCCACTGGAAGACAGAGTGCGGCGGAGGGAATGGTGACAGCCTCGCCGCCAATGTGCTGCCCAAGAACAAGATCTCCCTCGTTGTTTCTGTATATAAAAAGAAGAAGAAGAAACAACACCAAGAAACAAGCGTACCGACACAGACAGCCGCAATTACGCAGACACATAAGACACAGACACACACATACATACACACAACGACATTATTATTATTGATGGCGCACATTTAAACAAACAACGACATACACGCATACAGACAATATCATACATATCCCATACGAACACACCTTATACAAACCAAAAGCAAATCACAGAACAACCGCAGAACAACAAACGCATTCACGACCACAAACACAACACACACATCACCCACATGTGCAGGGCTCCATTTGTAGGCTCTCGTGTTTCAGGCGTCAACGAAAACTTTGTCAGCATTGGTCGCACACGCGGTGATTTTGTCTGCCCAATCGTGGGAAGCGGTGCTGCGCTGGGGACACCGCCACCAATTGCACCGAGCAGTGCCGAATCACGCCCGTACCCGCCAGAGCCCGGTCGACGCAGCGGCTCTTCATGGAGAGACGACATAGATCCGTGCGGCGAGTCGCGCAGAGGAGCCGGGGGAAGAGAGTCGCTTTGTGAATCCATTTTTGTGTTTCTTTTTTCATATGATGCGAGCACGACCAAATGTGTTGAGTGTGTGTCTGAGTGTGTGTGTGTGTTGCAAGAGTGTTGTGATTTGACGTTACACTCAAAGCATAAAAAATGCTTCTCGTGGGGTTCACTCTTCTTTCGAACGTATTATTAAGCTGCGCCTGCGGGCGATTACGTTTCGTGAGTTCCGGTCATCCGTTGGCTCTTTCGCTATCTTACAACGGCAGTGCAAACTACTGGTGGAGAATTCCGATTCAATGGTTAAGAAACAAACACAAAACATACAAACAACGAAGAGAAGGCCTGACTGTCCCTTCCTTTTGTTATATGCCCTCGTCCTTTGATTTAATTGCACTGCCAGTGAGAGTACCGAATGGGACAATTGTCGGGAGCAGTGTGAAGGGTTGCATGGATACCGACGTCACATATGCGGCACGATTGAGAAGACGTCACTACACATATAAACAAATGTCTACTTATTTCCGGATTTCAAACTTCCATGAAAAGTAAGCTGCTGAGACGGAGACTTCAACTCCGACAGTGACTTCATTTACTCAGAGCTGAGTTTGCAGATAATCGCTTTTGTTCCGTGTGAGTGCAAAAACCTCCAGAGAACCCCATCCACAATTCGATTACAATATCACAGTTGTGAGTTTGTGGTAGGCCCGTGTGTTCGTCACATTCAGTGTGCACTGCGTCATTTAAAAATCAGTGACTGAGTGAACGCCGCTCAGTTCGTCCCGACATCAAACTACGGATCATTTCATTGCGGCTGCTCCCCCCAGTTCATAGATTGTAACAATAACAAGCTGCACATTCTTTTCAACCGCACTTCAATTATATATCGGAATAGCTGGGAAGAGCAAATTCGAATCCCCCAAACAACACATTCAGAATAAAATAATAACTGACATAGAATTTTTCGACATCCTCGAATCAAAGAGAGAGGAACATTCGTGTGTATGGGGTTGAAGGCCAGGAGTCCTGCGACTCTTTCACATGAAATCACCCAAGCAACCTTATTTCTTGGAAAAAGATCTTCATATGGTTTATTAAAGCCAAGCCAGCTATAAGTGTGTTAGCTTGCACTCACTGCTGTCGCTGTGTGTGTGTGTGTGTGTGTGTGTATGTGTGTATGTGTGTATGCCAGTGTGCATTGCCTCAGTATGCACAAAATGTCTACTTATGAGACTACTTAAATCCTTCACTATTGAGGAACTATGGACCGTACGTTGTGGTGCGTATACTGAACGAGTGTGAGAGTATTGTAATGTATGGGCGGTACGTGATGATGGGGCGGTATTTCAAACGAGGGGTTAATTTTGATGACAATTGCCGCACACTCAGTTAAGACACGTCAGTAAGAGTGTGTGAACACACACACACCCACTGTCTGATCATCCTTGCACACCAATTGTCCCATTGTCTGTGTGTTGGCTTTCACGCACATGCCCAACGGCTGTTGCCGCGTGTGTGTGTGTCTTCGTGGCTTTTGAATGCACGGCTGTGGGTGCATTGTTATGATTGAGACGGCTTGCACACGGCTAACCACCAGTGCGAATAGTTGCACGTCGTTTCTTATTTAGATCCAATAGCACATATAGTGTATCTCGCCGCGTCTTGTTTCTTATCATGCATATATTTAACAAGCGGATTCAGTGATGGCGAACGGATACTGTCAATGATCATGCGTGCGCTGCAGTAATTCGCTTTTGTTGCATTTAATCAAGCGGAGGAAGGAAAAATCGGCCCCGGAATATTACTCTCGGACGAATAGTTTGAGAGAAGAGAATGGTGCGCGTCGTGCAAATAGAGACTGGCGATGTATGGGAGATCGACGTGTCTCCCATGGACAATGTTGCGGTGGGATATGTGCATGTATTGTGTGTGTGTGTGTGTCCTTATGTTTGTGCAGTATGTGTGCACGTTTGTGTGGCATGTATGTGTATATGTGTGTAGCGTGTGTCTGTATATGTGTGTAGCGCATGTGTGTATATGTGTGTAGCGTGTGTGTGTATATGTGTGTAGCGTGTGTGTGTGTATGTGTGTAGCGTATGTGTATGTATGTGTAGCGCGTGTGTGTATAGGTATGTAGCGTATGTGCGTAGCGTATGCATGTATGTGTAGCGTATGTGTGTATATGTGTGTAGCGTGTGCGTGTGTGAGTTTGTGCAGGGCGTGTGTGCGTGTGCATGCACGTGTGGATGAGAGGAAGCAATGCTACCGGCACCTCGTCCCTGTTCATATTATGTCGCTCTCCGTCTCCGGCACCTCGTCCCTGTTCATATTATGTCGCTCTCCGTCTGTCGGCGAGCGTCCTTATAGTGGCCAATGTAGTGAATTCATATTTTGCTCTGTGTGTCCGTGTTTGCTGTGTGTGTGTGTGTGCATGTGTGTGTGTGCGTGCGCTCCTTGTAATTATGTGTGCGCAGGTGCTGCGGGGAGAAGTGCAGCGTGTAACTGGCGTGAATGTGGATCAACAATTCTTGTGCTATAGTGAATATGAGCTGAGCGATGCAAGGCCCATTAGTTTCTATGGTGGAGCAGGTGCGGTCTTTGTTCCGTCGGCTTTTTTTGTTTTGTTTTTCCTTCACCCCCTCTTCTCTGTGTGTATGTATGGTTTATTTGTACGCGTTACTTTGATTTCTTTGTATGCCTACAAGCAACGTAATTTAATTCTCTCTGCACCTTGGTTTGTGGGCTTATGTTTTGTGTGTGTGTGCTTGCGTGTGTGTGTGTGTGTGTATGTATGTGATTGAATGCAACAGGCACAGACGATCACCCCATCTATCTGCACTGTCGCAAAGCCCCGGATGAGTGTGTCCCTGCGCCGACACTACAGAGCCTTGTCATTGAGGAAGCGCGCCGTCCAATCACACGACAACCAGAAGGTATGGCGTCATTGCGTTGTTGGTTTTGTTGATGGCCGATGTCTGTGTCTGTGGGCGAGTGTATGGGCGTTTCTGCATGTGAAATTGGTTGTAGATGTGCATATATATCAGTTGTAGATGTTTATATTTTTTAAATATATCTATATATAACATAGATATGGATATAGATATAGATATAGATATAGATATAGATATAGATATAGATATAGATATAGATATAGATATAGATATAGATACATATACAGATATAGATATAGATATATTTACATGTGTGGGTGTGGATGTGGTGTGTGGATGACTGCGGTGTACGTTTGCGCGTCTCAATAGAATCACTCATTCCGAACTAAGCATGTGCGGGAAACAAACATGCACACTCACACACGCATATACACATATGCACACGCACATTCCAGGACAAACTCTGATGACGTTGGAGGACCGTCAGAACCGCTTTCGTTTGCACTGTTTGTTTGCGGAAGAATGCAACCGAAGGGCACTTGGCTTTGTCGGGTGCATGCAGCAGTTACTCACTGAACTCGCGTTCCAGGTGTGCTTTTTGTGGAATCCGTTATGTCTGCGACTCTCTCTTCCTCTCTCCTTATGTCCCTCTCTCTCCATCTCTCTCTCTGCACTGCGCGTTGTGGAGTCCATGGGCACTGCGCTGAAGACACTCGGTTGTTACATCGCCCACTCATTGGGCTGCGCTCCTGCGCCTTATTGTGTGTAGCTCGATACCCTTCTCCTCGACGTCCCCTCTCACACGCACAATCTCCACACACACGCACACATCTGACTTTCACAATCCACAATCCACAATCATAACTTTTTCACCAATGACGCACCTGCCACACGTCACATACGCACAACAACGAACAGCTGGAAGGATACCACGTTGCACGACGATGCCTTCAAGCTCGACAAGCAATGCTGCTCGGCGAGATTGCGACCTTTGAGGATAAGTGGGGCAAAATCATTGCCTTGGGAGACGAAAGCCTCGTCTTATTCGAGCCGTGTATGCAGGTGATGAAGCGAGTGTCGCTCCATCGCACTCTCCTCCCAGAGACTGGCGTAGGTGGTGGAGCTGATATGCAGACCGTCGTCGCGAATGCGAATGGAATGCTTGCGGCGGTTGTTCCAGAGGCGAGGTTGAGGCAGTGGATTGTGACAGATTGCCAGCCCACGAGGGCGTCCGTGGTACCTCACGTGGTAGAGGTGTGTCGTTTGTGTGTTGTGTGTGTGTTGGCGAGTGTGTGTCTGTGTGTGTGTCTGTGTGTGTGTTGTCAATGTATACACCTGGTCACTCCATTAGATTCAGTCTCTATTAATCCCAACCCGCACAACGCCATGCAGCGTTATATATCTGTCATGCATTCTCAGCAGAGTCGTATGTGCTTCTCTGCTGTTGTTAACTGTTGTTGTTTGTTGTTAACTGTTGTTGTTTGTTGTTAACTGTTGTTGTTTGTTGTTAACTGTTGTTTTTTGTTGTTAACTGATGTTGTTTGTTGTCTTGCTTTGTCGGTGTACAGCTGATTGGTCACTTTAAGAACACAGCCTCGCGAGTGCGAGATGCGCTGCGAATGGAACCGCAATCTCCGCTCTTTCTTGCCGCACAAAAGACTGTTCAAGAATTTATTTCAGCCGCGACTGAAATGGCGAGGTTCGTCGCTTGTATAGTGTACCCAGAGTGCGTATGTGGTATATGCTCATGTTCTTCATATGTATGTGTTGTAGGGTTTGTGAGTGGGTGGGTGAGTGGATGTGCCTGTGTTTGCCTGGGGGTGCGAGTGGGTGTACGAGTGCCTGTGTGCGTGCTTGCCCGGTACGTGCGTATGTTCGTAGAGTTTGTGTGTGTGTGTTTTTTTGTGTGTGCATGGGGTGTGGGGTGTTGGGTGTGCGTGTGTGCGTGAATTCGTGTGTGTGTTTTTTATAACCGTAAGGTGTTTGCAATCTGTACATTATTTGTGTTGGATTTCCTAAACCACAAGCCATCAGTAACACATTTCCGATCTCTCAATCTATCGAATTCGCTCCGTTTTTCCAATTCATTTTTATTTTATTTTATTTTACTTTTTTAAAATCATTCTTTTTTTTTGCTTCTTATTTTCCATCCGACTTTATTATGTATAGGCAACAGAGTACGATTGCGCAATCATTCGCACAGAACCTCAACACGTCACTTCTCCGCACTGACATCAGCGGCCTCGATGCGCTGTTGGACTCGCACACTACCGTCATGACCATGTCTGAGCGTATTGACGCCGAGCTGTGTAGCCTCACCGTGCGTGCTGCAGAAGTGCGCATGCAGGTGTGTGTGGAAGTGCGTCGCCGCATGGCAGATGTTTCCGCACATCGTAAGTCAATCTCGCAGTCCAGACAGAGGATCGGCGACCATTCTCACCACGACATATACGATCTTTTCCTGAATAAGTTTTCCCACCTGGAGGTGTGCTGCAGTATCCCAGTGGCGTATGCCGCACTCCTTGCTGAGGGTTTGCGACGCCGTCGATTCGGCGAGTGGACAGTCCGAACAGCGCAGGTGTTGTCGGATATTCTTTCTCGAGTGCGCGCACAAGAGCAGGAGCGGCGCGAAGCATTCGTGAAGAAGCACCTCGCATGCATTCTCCGCACGCACGGATCGGCATATCGATATCCCGAGAATGTGTTGGCGTCGTACAAAAACACGGACGCTCACGTGCCCTCCGTTGGAGTCAATCCATCGGATCTCGCCAAGGGACCCGATGTTAACGAAGAGGATATTGCATCGCTCCGCGGTATGCTTGAGGTCATCATCCGGGGTGGGAATGGGGCCGCCGACGGCAGTGTGGACGCGGGTGCCGCGGATGTGGCGAAAAAGGCGCTCGCCACAGTCGATAGCCTCCTGCAGCCCATACTAGGCTTTGCGCAGATGGCACCTGCCTATTTTGGGTATGCGGATAAAACGCCGCCCCGGATTGCCGGCATGGATTCTTCCGTGTCTGAGGACACGGTGGGTTATAGGTGGTGGTGCGGTGTGTGTGTGTGTGTGTGTGGTGCATGTGTGTGTGTGTGCGTGCGTGATTTGTGTGTACGTGTATGTGTTGTAGGTAGTGGTGGGGCGTGTGTGTTTGTGTGTGTGTGTGTGTTCATGAATTCTGTTCTTGTTGTATATGTATGTATTTAGAGGGGTACACTGGGGATGTGCAGGTCTTGCAGCTGGGTATCTTCTATTGATTTTCTTTTCGTGTCATGCTCATTTATACTCTCTTCTGTGCATATGATCTTCACCCGCAGCATGCATCGTGCTCTCAGCGAATTCGGTCGCTTGAGAAGGAGCTGTTCCGTCTCACGAGTGCCAATGTGCCTGCCTATGTCTCTACACATAGCGCATCCGCATCATCCGGGGCAGAGTCTTTTTCGCTTGTTGAAAGCTGTCGATCGGATAGGACGTTCAATCCGGTGTGTGTGTGTGTGTGTGTGTAGTCTAGCCCTGCATGTTTGCCTCACATGGCTGCTGCCTATAGCCGACCTTCTTTTGTGTTGTATTCTTTATTTTCTATCCTTCGATCTCATTTGTCTCACATTACCTACCAAACCCCCTTTGTAACACGGCAGTCCGGACATCTGAGTGGTGGCGGTGGCAGCCAATTGGGTGCGTTTCCCCGGGGCAGGAGCCAATCAGATCTCACGCCTTCCTACCACCGGACGGACGAGGAGGTGAAGCGCCTTCGCGGCCAAGTGGAGCAACTGCAACAGGACCTCAGTAAGACGGAATCTGCCCGGCATCTCGCCGAAAGTGGGCGTATGGAGGGGCGGGGTGACCAGTCGTCGGCGGCGGCGTCACTGTCTCGGGGTGGCATGGGTGACATGATGTCCGATGGACTGCCAACACTCCCACCAATCCCCATTGAGCGAGTCGAATCGTCGGTGCAAACAGAGCCAATGGTCATTGGGGAACCAATCGCAACGTGAGTGTCAGTGTGCTCACAACTCGTCAGCGCTCGTGTGCTGAATATGGCTGTGAGATGACTGTGCCTCTTTTATTCGATTGCTGTGGTGTGTGCGAAGTTGGATGTCATTATGTGTGGCAGGCGCTTCATAGCGCGAAGATATCTCTAGATGTACACTGAAACGAATTGTAAATTGCCCAATCACTTCCCAACCACTACGAGCCCTCTCCATGCACTAAACTCCACCTTTGTGTGATGATGCTATTTGTTACGTTGATTGCAGGTCACAACAAGTAGCCCTGCCGAACCAGCCTTCCGCAGAAATGGATTCGCAGGAATTTGAACTCCATATTGTTGGCATAGCGTCTTTGCTGTCGACGGTGTGCGACCGCTCTTCCGTAGAACAGCGCATGATTCGCCTCCGCAACGCCTTTGTCGCATCAAACGCACGTCTTGCAGATGCATGTGCAGACGCTGCACAGAAAACCCTGGAGCTGTCGGATGCACACGGCCGAATTGCGTCTCTTAATCTGTCCTTGAACACTGAAAAGTCTGCCGCAGCTAGCGCGAGGGCGAACGAAGCGATTGCGGAGAAACAGTACAAGGAGCTTGACGCTGAGCTCCGTGAGTCGAAGGCGGCGCGCGTTTTGTTGGAAGAGAAGATCGCCGCCATGGAACGGGAGAGTGCGTCACGTGCCAAGGCAGAGGAGGCATCACGTGCACAGGCAGAGGCGGTACAGTGCGAACTGAATGCCTTGCGGGCATCGATTCGTGAGCGCGATGCAAAGGTGGTGTCCGCCCTGTCCGGACTTGTTACGTCGCCGCTGGCCGGTGTCACTGCCACTTTGGCTACGTCTGCGTCCGCGAAATTTCAACAAGCAACGGCAGTGGAGAGCGAATCTCGAATTGGAATTCTCAGTCGATGTGTCGGGAGTATCGCCGATGCATACGCGGGGGTGGTGCTGTCGGGACAAGACGAGGTGAGTCATGGTTTCACATTTTGTCTCAAAAACAAATGTGGAGTACATGGCGATGGGTCACCAGGAGTGACTTGAATCCTACGTTGCTAACAAACTCTGTTTGACTGTTTTTGCCGCCTACGTAAAGGGACGGCAGCCTGCATCTATTCAGGCAAGTGATGTCCATAACGCACTCGCCGCATTGCTTAAAAAGGAGAAAGATGCCTCTGACGCCGCACAGATGGAGCTGCTGGAAATGCGACGCGCCGCTCACGTGACTGGGCCGGAGACCGACAAGCGGTACAGGGAGGCGCAGGTTCGCACTCTGTCTGCTTTTGTGCTCGTCGGTGTGTGTGTGCGTGTGTATGTGTGTGTGTATTTGTTTGCGCTTGTTGTGTTTAGTCTTTTTTCTGGTGCATTGAGGTATTAGTGAGGTGTTAGGGTTTTGCTCTGCGTAGTGTGTACATTCAAGCAATTCGTTGTGAATGTGTTTATCTACATTTGTTTCCATGTGTTGCGTGTTTGTTTGGGTGAGAATTGTCACGTGATATCTGCCCGTTCCCTGTCGTTATAGTGGAAACCGCCCATGTATTCATAGTAGGCTTGCAGAGTGAGTTCAATCTGACTTCCCTCATTTGTACCGCACTTTGAATTGTCGATTGTTTTGTTTGCAAATTCAGCTCAACAATGCGCATCTCGAGAGGCAGTTGCAACAACACACAGCGAGCGTAATTATGGCAGGTCCGTCTCCCTACCGAGTGATGCGAGTGCGACCACCACATGCTCCCATCACTTGACCACAACCGCACGCGTTGTCTGCACTGTGCCACTTAGGCGCTTGTCTTCTTTCTTTCACTTACGGAGTGTGCGATACATGATGTTAATGTGTCAAAACACTAGCTGCTTCTGCTCGTTGCTGATCATCACCTCAGTGGCTGTTCTGAGAGACAAAGTAGTCACATGTCGAAATATCACACGCACACAATGTTCAGTGATTGCTGTTGTGAACCTGGTTTTGGGGGATTTATTTTATTCAGCTATTGCTGTACGGAGTGTACTCAACGCCATTTGTTCTTGTTCTTCCCACTTTGCGTGCATGTGTGCGTGCATCATACAGGCGAGGTCTGTGGGGCTGCCTCACGTGAGCTGTTCCGGCAGTATTCTGTGCTGGTGGACATACAACTCGCACTTGTCGAATCCAAGATATACCCTTTCCGTGAACCGTCTCCGCCGCCGATCATCGACGAGGTCCCTCTCACACCACTGCTCGATGTGAGTAATTCTGACCTTTTCGAAGTGTGCTCGTCCGTTTCCATTTTCTGCACCTCAGTTGTTTTAGTAGTGAACTTGGCACGTGATGTCATGTGACGTTGCGATATTAATTAACTGATCTCTCTTCTGCAATACATGTGCTACGCCACACTCACACACACTCACACACTCACAGACCGCCGCAAGCACGCAGGCAGGCCAACTGCTCGCCTACAACCGGACAATGGCTCGCGCTCTATCTGAGACAGCCGCCGGGATCACGTGCCCACCTGCCGGGCCCAGCAACCTCCCGACACCATCCGGGGCAATCACTGCGCCTGCGTCACACACAGGCACTTCCGTTCCATACTTGGACCGTGTTCCACCCGCGGGAGGCAGTGTTGCGACGGGTATTCTCTCATTCCCTCTGCCAATGTCGTCATCGACCAATTTGCGCGCACCGAACGTATCCGCAACATCCACTCTCACGTGTGCTCAGGGAATGCAGGGCGGGCTTCTCGGCCAGCAGACTGCAAGCGCGAGTGGGGGGAGCATGGCAACTGGCTCGCTCATCGGGCGCGGAGTTGCTTCATCGTCTCTTGAGACGCACTCCTCCAACAGCGTGGAGAGGTCGCCTTCGCTGTCGCTGCCATACCCTCCATCATCCGCCGCGCTGTCATCTGCAGTGGCCGCAGTGCAACAGTTGGGAGCATATTTGGACAAACTGAATTCCGACTGGCAGGATGAAGTGGTGCACAATGTGGAGATGGTGTTGCGTGCGCACGCTGGTATTGCTGCACAACTGAAAGGCCTCCTGGAGAAACCCACAGGTGTGTTGCTCGTGTCAGCAGTGACGTGTTTATTGTGGGTATATGAGTGTGCGTGTGCGTATGCGTATGTGTCTGTGTTATGCACATGTGTTTACGTATCAGATGCTCACGTTTGCTATCCCCGTGTGTGTATGTGTGCGTGTGTGTGCATTTACTCCCTTCTTATTTCGTCGCTGCGGTTATTCAGTGCCCAAGCTCTCCTTTGAAAGGTAGGTTGCACCCCCTCTTGTCACGTGACCCTGCTAGCTGAAGTGTGTTCGCGTCAGTCTTGCCCGCGCATTACGAATATGCAAGACGCGTGACTTCCCTGCCATATGCTTTCCTTTGTTCATGTCCTTGGCGGCTTTTTGCCCTACCCATCGGTGTGTGTTGTATGTATGCAATTGCGTCATTTTCTAATGTTTTCCAAATCGTGCTATATGGTGTGACCATTCCAGCTTCTCGATTGAGGATATCGTTCTCTTCTTCCCGAAGGAGGCGAGCACACACTGGGTCGCATTTGCAACAATGGGTTCGCCATATTTTCTGTCTGAGGACATTGTGTATGTGATGCGGCAAGATGGGCGGTGGGTTTTTGTAGCGTAAACCAAAGCACACACGGGAACACTCACACAGTCACACTCATACAGTCACACCCACACACACATGCACACATGCAACAATCACACACACACACACACACACACACACACATGCAACAGTCACACCCACACACACATGCATACAGTCACACCGCATATACACACTCCTAACCTGTGCATTGTTCGTACAATCTATTATCCTCATTCCTTGTACTATCGCTGCTGTCAGTGTAATTTCGTTGTAATTGTTGGTGTAAATACTCTGATAACCCTAAACCGGACATTCTTTTTTGTGTTACTGTGGAGGCCATGGACTTGCCTAAGACACTTACTTGAATCTCACGGCTGTTACGGCTGTTACTGTTTGTTTTGCAGAATGCGACGGTGGATGCTTGGGGAAATTGTCGCTCTCGAGGAGTTTGTGGCGTCGGTGAGTTATCCCAATTGCTGTAATGGCATTATGTCAGTTTAAAGTGTGTGTGTGTGAGTGTTCTTTGGGGAGACTGTCGCGTGTTTGATTCCCGTATCAATGGTCTTCCGCTCTCTTTGTTTCTTTGTTTTTTGCTCTCTCCCTCTTACGGAGGAATCCCTGCAAGCGTATATATGACACTGCCACATAACATGTGCTATGTTTATATAATTCTACAGATACACTCGAATCCATTCGACCTCCCCGATGGCACGCGGTACTTTGTGGTGGATGTGTCAATATATGCTTCCGACGCCGGTTAGTGTGTGATGCACAGGACACACATCCGTACTACGTAGCCACACTCAGTCTCCAATCGTAATGGTGGTTCTTTAATAAAAAGTGCTATGCACATGAAAGACTGGTCTCAATTATTATGAGTCAGCGATGAATCAAGCCCACGCACAACCGAGGCAACCCCCCCACCCCCCCTTAAAAGAAAAGTGGCGAGATAGTTCTTTTTGTGCGACCGAGCAGCCGCAAGTGTTTCTGTGAGCTGTGAGTGTCAGTGCTGCCGCGCAGCAAGTAGACCGTCTGTCGCGGACGACGCCACGTCATCGGTAATAAAAGTATCCCCATGAGTCATCGACGGTCGCGCACATCGGCTGGAAGAATGTGCACCCGTTCATCGAGTGTGAGCCGCGGGTGGTGTGGCAGGTGTCGTCGTGGTCATCGGTCGCCAATGCCCATGATATGATATCATATAATACGGATTGAACTGAAAGTGGCGATGTCGACGCAGAATTGAGGTGAAACCGTATCGCCTGGAATGCGGATGGGGGTATGGCGCGGCACCTCTCATGAAGTGAGTCCGCAATCGAGCGTGCACACAGCACAGCATAGCATGGTGGCGCATGTGTGCGTGTGCGTGCGTGTGTCTCAGCTGTCACCGTCATCATCCGAGCCGTAGTCGACGAGGCCGACAGCTGCCACAAATGGAACACTTTTTGCAGTGACACACCCACTCGGCGCACCAATCGCACCAATCGCACTGACAGTCCCGACACCCACGGCGACACCAGCTGAAGCAGGTAGAATCACGTGACTGGCGGGAAGCTGAGAACCACTACCCGAGCACCCGTCCGTCCCACTCATACGCACCACCTTCGCATCTCCGACGTGACCGCGTGCTGTTTGAAGCGCCGAGTACGGAGAAAACAGCGCCACTGAACTGCGAAACTCGAGTGGTTTGTCCATGCGATCCGCGTCGATCGCACGGGCGGCCATCAGTGGCGAGGGGACATTGTCTTTGTTTGTGCGTGGGTGTGGATGCTGCATCGTATTCTCGACTTCTGCTTGATTGACAGCCAAAGCGTCGTTCTCCTCTGCATCCAGCAGTGGCAATACAATGCGACGGATTTTTGCGGGCGGTGCATCGACGCCCGACGCAGTATTATCGAGCAACGAGTGTGCATCTCGCTTCGTGCTGTTTCGCTGGGCTTCATCATTGACGCCATCGTCATTGATAGAGTCTATCCCCTGGTAGTTGGGATGAATGTGTATATCATGCAGAGATAAGTTTGAGATTGGATTAAACAACGTGTGTTGTGTATGCGTGTCTGTGTGTGTGTGTGTAACAAGCAATACTGGCAGCTCTCGACAACAGAGATTCCATGGCGCGTGTATGAGCACACAAGCAAGGAATTCAGCTTCTTCTTTTCTAAATTCGAATGAAAAATAATTTGCATTCTCACCGTCGATGTCGTTGTTGTTGCCGACGCCACTCGTTGTGTTCGGCGCACATACGAACGAGGGACCCACGGAATGGCATCGGAGGATGGGTCTAACTGAAGCACCCGTCGAACGAACCTGGGCATTCGGGCGTCGGTTGCATGGTTGACTATACACACCCAAACACACACACGCATGCACACACACGCATACAAACACACGCGCATATACACACATGCATACACACATATTCATATAAGCACACACACGCGCACGCATGCACACCCCAAACACATAAACGCGGCTCACCTTGCATATAAATGTTCCAGGTCCTCCAGACGGTCCTCAAACTCTCTCAGTTTGTGATCCCTGTAGTTGCGTACACCGGAGAGCTGCTGTACAACATAACCAATTTCGTTCTTGATCTGGGGTATCCATCTTCGCACTTCATCCGCAGTCTTCAACGTGTGCTGCAATCGAAATCGAATTCGAGGCGATCAGTGCCATAACGCATCACGCAAATATGCGACATCGCGAATTTCAGATCCAGTAATGCACATTGAGCAATGATGATGCATGCATGGAGCGACCCGGTTGTACATCATCAAGACCAAACAGGTCATTTCATTTCAGCTACCGCATAAACGCACGCGTACGATAAGTGCCAGCTAATCTCCCCATTAAATGGAGACATGCCTAACAAGTGGATGCGGTGCATCGTTATTCTTTTTCCTTACAAGTGGGGGTCGTGATGGCGCCTTTTCTTCCTTGTCGATGCGCTGCTGTTCCAGAAGGAACCGGTTGAGTCCCGTCAGCTGCTTCTCGCTGTTACGCGCCATTTGCACGCACGTATGCGTAACAGACTTTCACATAACATAGTGCGAGTGGATGCACCCTCCACATGTAACATAGGATATGGGACGCAGAAACGGCGTTTATTGTGCAATTATTGTTGCATTCCGCATAAACTCACTAACTTAGTACTGCCGGTGAAAAGTCAACTGATTAAACAGGGGACTGGCATCACGTGAGTTGGAGTAACATCGACAGGCTGTTACAACATCCCGCACTCAGAAGGAGAGAGCACCCGAGAGTTATGTATATGGCATACCCTAGTCATTGGCGGTCCCGTAACTGAATCGACTGACACTGGCACGGTCGGTGATGGGCGATGAAGATTAGGCACTGCCGATAGAGCCGTTTATCGCAGGTGAAACCAGAATGACCGTACGCACATTTGCAAACGCAATAACAGTGCCCACAACAAAAGGCAGCGTACAGAAAGAGAGACAACCCGCAGGACACGACATCTTATCAGTGCGTACAATCGACAACAAACTTTCCAAAAAAGGCTCTTTTCAGAAACTCTTCCTGCGCCAAAGGCAATTCCCTGAGTGGGAACACACGCGCCACGTGCGGCGTCAGGGATCCGCTGCACACGAGGTCGATCAGCACGCCAAACTCCTCTCTCGTCGCCAGCATGCATCCCAACACGTCCAAGTGCTTTAGATAGAATGTTGGCCAATGGACATTGACCCACGTGCCAGAAACAGCCCCGCAACACGCATAAACTCCCGAGGGACGCAATGCGTTGAATAGATCCATTACCATTGTGCCTCCGACAGCATCCAATGCAACGTCTATGTCGCGACCACCAGCAGCGTCGATAAGAGGCTTTGCGATGGAGGATCCATCGGCGGGGCGTGCGACAAATGCGTCTATTCCAACCGAGCGAAGCTGGTCTTCCTTAGATGCAGATGCAACACCTATAACCCAAGCGCCTTTGGCCTTGCACATCTGCACGCAGGCGACGCCCACGCCTCCTGCCGCCCCTGTGACGACGACGGTGGACCCTGCCGATACGTGTGCGCGCTCGACCATGTGAAAGGCAGTCATATATGCAGTTGGTACCGCCGCAAGAACCGCATCCGACACCGTGCACGAGGGATCAATCACGAACGCATTCTCCGCAGGAACGACACAAAACTCCGCAAAACCGCCGTCGACCTCACTTCCGAGATAGCGACAGTCGGTGATTCCCCGCTTGCCATACAAACACGGATAGAGAATGACGCGCTGGCCAATACAGAGACGGATGCCTCGGCCATCCACAATCGGCGTTTCATCGGAAGGTGACGCAATGTGGTCAATCACACCGACGATATCAGCCCCTTGAATGCGTGGAAACGAAAGCGGCTGCCATCCACTCTCGCCATCCTGTCCGTATGCGCCCTGGCGCGTCCACACATCGGTATTGTTCATACCGCATGCGTGGACGCGCACGCGCACACTTCCCACCGGAACGGACGGAACAGGAACATCATCGCGATAATCGTATTTGTCAACACCCCCATGTGCCGTAAGGAGCTGTGCACGCATCATTTTTCCTTGTATTTGGGTGTGCGTTGCTTGGTGTTTAACTGGCACATCGACAAAGACAGAATACGCGCGTTCAGTGGTGCTATTTGGGTCCGCTGAGTACTTTTAGCCCACACCGACTTGCCGGTTTTACTGACGGCGCCTGATTGTAAAAACAATGAGCAATCTGTCACGTGATACTGCACGTGACCGGACCAATGGAACACTGGTCGGACGGTCAATTTTTTCCGATTATATCGGACATTTCGTAAAACATATCCTATACATATAATAAGTATGTTTAGCGAATATATTTAATCTATGTATTACAATTTACATTTCATACTATTAAGTATTGGCTATCTTCCCATTTCCAAATGGAGGGGCAAAGTGGAGATAGCTCCGTTGCCAAGCATGACTCCAAGTCAGAGACTGTCAGTCCACAGATTTCAAATGATTAGAGTTTTTGAATGCGGCGGCATCTCACCTTCACAAGTAATCGTGAGCGCGCGCATTCTTCACATGAACGTTGTGTTATCAAGACGAAGACAGCTGAAGCATTTGGAGGTTGGGTTAAGTTTGAAGCCTTCGCGTTGGGCTGTTATGGGCCAACTGACGACACCGAGTCGAGTCTGCGCAGGAATGGTGTGGATGGCGTAACGACCGAGTGACGCAAGAGATTAGCCTCTCGCTAATTATTGCATCAATATTATTCATCGCTGTGTTGCGAATTAGCACCGTGTCGCTTTGGTGTGCGGCAGGAGTGATAGATTTCATCTTGGTTGCATCTACCACCATGGCGTCGTCAACGTCATCCAGTTCGAGCCGCCCCGCGCGCATCCTGCCAGTCGACTGGTACTCAAAGCACTTACCCCAGTCGGAGTTGCGTCTGGTGTGTGCGGAACTGAGGGCTGTCGAAGGAAAGAGGGTAAGGATATGGAATCAATCTGCAGTGATGCAGTGAGGTAATTTGATCATCAGCAACACAGTACACGCAGCGGAAAAGCACTTGTATTGCTTTTTAACAACTAGTGGACGGCAGTCTATTCGTGTCTTATTATGACGCTGCATTCACATACGCACGTGCACGTACCCATATTTTCGCGCATCTCTTTCGCCAATGGATAGGCGGACGCCCCTGAAAGCCTTCGACACATCCGAATGGCAGTGGAGACTGCGATTCGCTCTGTTGAAACGCACTGTTCTGAGATTGTGCGATTGCTCGCCAACAAGACATTTGATCCAAGGTGAGCTCACGTGGGAGCACGTGGGCAACCACATGCATGTGTGTCTGCTTGCTCCACTTGTGCCTGGTCGCCAGTCATGCATTTGCAAATAGATACACTCACACAAGCACACATGCACGCATACACAAACACACAAACACACAAAAACACAAACACACACAGCACTGCACCTGCGATTGTTCCGGAGAGACCCGCGACCGTTTGCACATCGGTGCGCTGTGAGGTCAGTCCGGACACGGGACGTCACCTTGTCGCAGCAAATGACATCGAGGCGGGTCTTGTCATTCTCAAGGAGAGCCCACTCGCCGCCATAATCAACTCTGACTTTCGGCGATCACGATGCGATTTTTGTTTCGAGTCCGTTGTGGAACCTCGTCGGGCATCCGTCATGCTGCCTCCCGCAACACCCAACGGAACGCGGGCGAAGAATGTGGAGAAGCGGACGGTTAGGGAACCGCTTCGATGCAACAACTGCGACGATGTGTACTATTGCAGCAAGGACTGCATGAAGGCAGATGCGTTTGACCACGCGTTTGAGTGCAAAAGTGAGTTGCATCGACGTGCGCCGCCAAATGTTCGTCTCGCACTTCGCATTCTCCGCCGCATACGATTCAAAGGGTGGGCTGGGCCGAATGGAGTGGCTGGCAACAATCCCGACGAAAATAGTGAAGCAGGCGAGGATGGGCAACGCAAGGGACAAAAGACATCGACAGTGGCTGAATTGCTCGAGCAGAAGCAGATCCAGGAGCAGGCGCAGGAAGAACGCGCGCGGCTGGAGAGGAAGCAGGCGCGCAAAAAGCCAACCATCCCGCACATTCCGTGTGACCCGCTCTCCCCCGGAAGCGAGGACGACGGTCGCCTTGTCTCTGGCACCAGCCTCGCCGCCAGTCTGGAGGCCCATGGTGTGGGATACGCAGAACGCATTGCCACTCACGTGATGGACGCGTGCTTGGCGCATGCCTGTGTGGGTGCGTATGAGATGGGATGTCATGATTGTGACGTGGGAACGGAGAAAGACAAGGAGAAGGGATCATCCGCGGGTTCGAATGCGATGCAAAGCGCACAGAATGGATCGGACGCAGCAAAGCACATGCTCCGTCCGCACGGATCTGGTGATGAGGCGCCTCGAAGAGAGAGTATGATAACGAGCGTTGTGTTGGGACACTCTGGGAAGGACGTGAAGCCCGCTCCAAAGGAGGCGAGGGAGGGGTCTGCGGGCGGGCTCAGGGCAACGCGCAGCTCCACGCACGTGCCCACGCTCGACATAAGTGGGTCGACCGATTCTCTTTCCCGCATTCCCATATCCCCCCGCGTGCTCAAGGCCGCTGCACAACATCCGATCCTCCTTGCGCCGCTCCTGAAAGGCTCGGGACAGGGGTCTTCGACGCCCAACTTGCACGCAGGAGGACCGCACGTCAAGCCCAAAAGTCTTCTTCAGTCGGTCATGTCGCACACCGGAAGCGTCAGCGGGAGTGCCGTGTCCCTGCGAATCCACAGCGATGACAACACAAAGGGAAATGCGCTTTCGGCCGCGTCGAGCACTGGATGCCTTCCGTCGCACACAAATCCCGTTGTGGAACGCCCCGTATGTGTGCAGTGCGTTGACGCAACCGTTCAGCTTGTGTTGTGGTTGGCGCGTCAGGAAACCAATGTCAACGCCGTCACCGCACTCATATCAGGCTCAGAGGCGGAGAAGGTTTCGGCAGTTCAGCAGGCACTGCAGCCCGGGCAGTCTCTCTTGTCGCGCGTGCGATCACAGACACCCAATGCCAATTCCGCATCCCCGCTCACTGCGACTCTGGAACCGACGTCGAAAGAAGATCTTGTGCAGGCGAAGGTGGCGCTTGCAGTGTATCCGCTGGGGGCGATGGCAAACCACTCTTGCAAGCCGGTCGCTGTGCTCGGGTTCAACAAGCGCATGCTCTGTCTGAGGGCATCTGAGGCGGTGGGTTTATCATCTGTCTTTCTGAAATGGTGTTATCTGAGACAAGTATCGCAACTGCATTTTAGGTTATCATTGTTGCTTTTGTTGTCATTGTTGTTCTCGTAGTTTTTTTCTGATGGCTGTTTCTTTTGCCGGTGTGTTATTGTTGTTCCTACTCAGATCAAAACCGGTGGTGAAATTGCGATTTCGTATGGACCACACGCGGCGCGCATTCCAACGGTGGAGCGATTGGATATTTTGTGGAAGCAGTACCGATTTGTGTGCCGGTGAGTCCTGCGTATGTACTTTCTTCAATTTGATGTGCGGTTTTAAATCACATCTACTCGCTGTGGTATGCTAATTCAATCTGCATCTTACTAACACAACACAACACAACGAAAACCAAAACACCACACAACACAACACGAACATACCTTTGAATGCCCACTTCCTAGATGCGATGCGTGTGCGGGTGGTGAGGATGTGGGCGGTAACTACTTGTGCCAGGAACCCAACTGCGGAGGTCGGATGACGGTATCCATGGCAGCCAGTGCGTATGCGCAGGGACCGCCCGGATTGGGCCACCAACCGTCCGGACTGTCCGGACTGCACGGACACACAAAGAAGCATGCCATCGACCCGAGCACTCCCTTTGAATGCCGATCGTGCGGCGCATCTGCACGCCTGGCTGATTACGCACACATGGACCGTGAGGCTGATACGCTGTCGAATGAAGGACGGGCAATGCTTGATCTGGGAAGTCCGAAGGTGGGTTGCTCTTGTTGTCTCTGTCTCTGTCTCTGTCTCTGTCCCTGTAACTGTCTCTCTCTCTCTCTCTCTCTCTCTCTCTCTCTCTCTCTCTCTCTCTCTCTGTAACTGTCTCTGTCTCTGTCCATGTCCCTCTATCTCTGTCATATAAATACTCATACATGCACATACACAATCACACAATCACAAACAATCACACTGATGTGTGACAAGCACGCTTCCTTGCCTTATTTCGTTCTCATATCCATTTATTCACGTCACCTATTTTCTTTGCACAACAACGTTTTTGAGCAGGATGCCTTGCAGCGTTTCTTGCGAGCTCTCGCACTCCGACAGAGGGCAAATCACGCGACGTGTCTGGATAGGGCCGAACTCGAGAATAACATCGCCAGGTGCGTCATTTAAGGCTGTTTTGAAGAGTGTCCATTGTCAGTCAATTTGGATCGATTGGGTGCATATTTTACTTTTTTATTTGGATCAGTGACTCAGAGAGTGTGCAAATTTCACTTTTGCGTGAAATATGCTTCATTTGTGTGTTCATCTGATGTATGTGTCTCTTTGAGTGAGCACTTCACGTTTTTTACATGATGTACCCTGTGTATGTGTGTGTGTGTGTGTGTGTTGTGTGTATGTGTGTGTGTGTGTGTGTGTGTGTGTGTGTGTGTGTGTGTGTGTGTGTGTGTGTGTGTGTGTGTGTGTGTGTGTGTGTGTGTGTGTGTGTGTGTGTGTGTGTGTGTGTGTGTGTGTGTGTGTGTGTGTGTGTGTTTACGCAGCGAGAGCATGTACCATTCTGTGCATGGTTCCAAGAGGCTGACGTGTTGATGATACTAATCGCCCCCTCACACACGAATTTGCCCACACACGCAGATGCTACTCCGGCATGGGCAACCATGCACAGGCAGCGAAGCACATCCAGACATCGTGCATCGCGATCTGTGCGCAGTATGGCGCATCCAGTCCGGAGCATGCTAATGAAGTGCTTCTGCTCGCCCAGTTGAGGTGCGTGTCATACGGACGCCACCTGCATAACATTTGTCCATATTGTGTGGCGTGTGTGGTGTATTTGTGGAATTGCAAAGTATCTGTCGATTGATTGTATCTGCACATCCCCGCAGTCGTCTGTCATTACTAACCAACTGTCTGTAATTTGATGTATGCACGTATATCTGCGTGTTGGTATGCCCGTGCGTCGGTTTCTCGAACGCCCAAATCACTTCCACGAATGTGTACATGCATTCAGGCTTGCGTCTGGCGACAAGGCCGGTGCAATTGTCGCCGCCCGTGAAGCCGCCACAATATACCGCGCGTGTTACGGCAAGAAGCACCACGCTCTGGAGGACCTTCAGAAGATTGCAAGCTATGTTGGCGAGCCCCTCTTCAGCGAATGAGTCCATGGCGCTCAAGGTCTGCGATCCAAGCGTATGATGGGGACACAACATCTCCTATTCAGTCTCTCTCGCGATCTCTCTCCCTGTCTCTCTCTCTGTAGAGTCCATGGGCACAGCGCTTAAGATACTGACCTGAATCCTGCATCTGTCCGGCTCTCTCTCGCTCTCTCTCTCTCTGTCTCGTAGCTTTGTGGAGTCCATGGGCACAGTGTTTATTATGTGATACTGGCTTGAATCTTACATCTCGCACCTGCGGGTTCGTGTGTGCGCGTTTGTCTGCCGCCTCTCGCTCGCGCTTTCTCACCTGTACATGCAACCATTTTTTGTCGGCCATGTCTACTGTCTCCTTGCCTGCCCTGTCAAGAGAGCGGACTTCTTTTGCCCATGTCCATCACTCAACACTATGAGAGCCTCCGTAGTTGTATGTATGTCTGTTTGAATTTCGATCTATCTTGTCGCGCGTTTAAATTCAAAATTCTGTCAATTCGGTCTGTCATTTGCGTCAACTGCCCCAATCACCAATATTACTCCTCACTGCGTTGAACCCCTCAAATCATTTTAAAAACATGTTTATTGAAAGAACAAAAGGGCATCTAAAGTAAGAACAAAAGAAAAGAAGATAAGAGATAATATTTTCACCCCTTTATAATTGGCCTTTGTATTTACTTTCTATCGGAAGTATACGAAGTATGAGATTATTTTTTACTTATTACAACAAATGGAAGGGCGTTAATTGCAAACTAACGATGATGATTGAATTGCGCGATCAGACACGCACAACATGTGCCAAACTGCGGACTTTCTGTAACGGGCGAGTGTGCATTGTGTACGTTGTAATTTCGTTTCTACTTCCGGGTTTCTCTCCGCCCGTCACTGGATTGTGGGCGTCCCGTGAGACATAGTCACACACACACACACACTCACGCAACCGGCAAACGCTTAATACGCAGACTGGACACGCCCGTGCATACATAGACGGACTCCTGCACTACGTTGCCAGCGCACCACGCACCGCAACAGTACACGCTTTTAGCGCCGCATCCTCAACAACCTCCACACGCGACATCCGCGCATCCAAACCCGCACAAGAGTGTGCGATTACCCTCGCCACAGATTCAGTAACAAGACTCTGATAGTACGAGGACCGAGCCAACAGACTGCCCGCAAACACGACCGTAATACACACTACATTGCAGCCTCCACTTTGTTCCGGCGACGAGGGTATCTGATCCTCCCGTGCACCATTATTGCAATCTCCAGTGGCACGCAGACGCCTGACGACGGACCCGGCCATTTCTCCCAGCTGTAAAGCCCCGGCTTCAACAAGTGCACGTGCCACAGCGTCGCCCTCCTCTGCAGCAAGCAGCACCTCGGTCGCAAGTGTCGCAAGCTGCGCCCTGTGACGCCACTCTGACGCATCGCTGTGCAATAGCGACACCAAACGCTCCGCAGTGACTTCCTCTCCACAGCCCATTTTAGTGAGCAGTCGACGAGTGAGGGTTGTTTGTTCGCCTCGTCCGTCCCTGGCACGTGCCACCGCACTGAGTGCAGACAGTGCAAGTGCATACCCGCTTCCCTCGTCGCCCAGCAACGGACCCCATCCGCCCGCCGACACAGTGTGCGGGTACAGCCGTTGACCTTCGCCCTCACTTTCAATCGCACCACGTGCGCCGCCCACTTCCCCATCGACACTGCCGGAGACGTCGCTGCGCCGTCCCACACATATGGATCCGGTGCCCGCGATCACCGCAACAGTATACGCACTCGCAGGCACTTTCTGGGATTCCTCTGTGACGTGATCCACGAGAAGTATGTCGGCGTCAGTGGCAACGACGACTTTTCTTGCAATGTTCTCCTTTTTCGCCCACACGGATATCCTCACTCTATCCTCACGACGCCCAGCACCAGCAAGACCCAGGCACACACATGCGACGCTTGTACGCTGCATCGACGCAGACACAAATGCAGTGTCAATTGCTGTGCGGATTGCTGCGAACGCACTTTCTTCGCCCACAGTGTGCACATTGGATGGCCCGGATGTCCCGCGTCCGAGCACGTCACAAGCCGATCTGTCGTCACGTCGGATCCTTGCAAGCACTGCAACAGTGTGGCTTCCACCGCCATCAACACCGATAATGAGTTCATCCGAGCTACATTTTTTCATTGCTGCAAATGCAGACTCGTGTGTTTTGTGCGATGATGTCGCACTCGATTCTGCTGATTGTGACGAGGCGCAGGGGTCGCTGCAGGCCACAGGCGGCTCCACAAAGAGTCTCACGCACTCACTGCTCAGAACATCCGCCAGTCGTCCATCCGCCGCATCGAGCGCTTTCCTGGCGTCTGTGGGAGATATGTGCATTAGCGTTGCCACAATCGCCGTCTTGAGATGCCAGTCGCATGCAGCGAGAATTGCGTTCGATTCCGTCTCATCAACACCGCACACTGTGCGCACGATGCGATTGGCCCTCACTTTCAGTTTTCCGTTACTGGCGCAGAGATCAACCATGAGGTTTCCGAATGTTTTTCCGAGAAGTACCATGGATCCCGTGCTGAGCATGTTAAGCACCATCTTTGTCGCTGTTCCCGCGCGAAGTCGGGTGGATCCGCTGAGGACCTCTGGCCCGCACACGACCTCAATCGCAATATCTGCAGCTCTGCTAATCTCCGAGTCCGCATTGCATGCCACACTAATCGCAGATGCGCCCACCGTACGTGCGCGATGCAACGCCCCGAGTACGTATGGAGTGCGGCCACTCGCGGCGATTCCAACGACGGCGTCTTTACTGCAAATATTGAGAGCATCCAAGTCGGATGCCCCGAGTGCCGGCTCATCCTCCGCGCCTTCCACAGACTCAGTCACTGCGCGTATGCCGCCTGCCATTATTCCAACGACCATGTGCGGGGGCGTGCTGAACGTGGGAGGGCATTCGGTCGCATCAAGCACACCTAACCGTCCGCTTGTACCAGCACCAAGGTAGATCAGCCGTCCACCGCGACGTAATCGGTCTGCGATGAACTCGATAGCCGCCGCAATCTGAGTAGATGCATGCAAAACACACGGAGCAATCTTCGCATCCTCGCTGTTCATCAGGCGCACAATGTCCACCGCCGAGAGTTGGTCGAGGTTGGCGGATGCAGGATTGCGCGATTCGGTCGTGAGCGCATCCATGATGATCAAGATGAACGTGGCGCAAAAGGAATCAGCGAAAGGGCCCAGGGCTCACTCTGAGTAAATGCCAGACTCAGTTGTAAAGTGCTGCGCTGAGGTTTGCATGCGAGGCATAGATCAACCATGACGGCAATTAGATGCCATCTCAATATGGTGGATACGGTCGTGACTTCAGTGGTCACGTGATGACATTGTCCAGCTGACAGCAACGTCTTCTGCGAATTCGCATAATCGCGTCAGTCGTGGGATACCAATGTCGACGCTGATCGCCCGTATGCCTTCCTCCTGGAACAACGATCTTGCCGTGGCGAGTGTATATTTCTAGGTGATTGGGATGCTGCACGAGGAAGAAGTGAAGCGCGGTCGCGTGACCAACTGCCCGAATGCGGCGGCCGTGTCTGCGGTGCAGCGCCACCGTTTCCACATACTCAAGAGGGTTGGTCCCCTTTGCACATGTCCAGTTTCATGTGCGGCACAGGCGAGAAGTGTATGCGCCGTTCGATGTTCGCGAGTGCAACGGGTGATTTCTTTGCACTTGGAATGGTGTCGTAACCCTAATGGCCCATTAGGATCAGTTTGAGTCCCAACACGGCTCAGATGTATTTCTGATCCCCGGCTGACAAACCGACACACATGAATCACACCGCCGCAATTCCGACATCTCGCAATACAACAAAGCCCAATGTAAACCCCAGAGTCAATGGCCGGCGGTGACTGTCCCTGAACATTAGCAT
>CALSCR010000400.1:30325-43930 GCA_943704495.1 Pigoraptor chileana
ACGCGGGAGACTGAGGCTTGATGCTGACAAAGAAGCTTTCTGTGGCATCAAAGTGAGTGCATGGATCCTGTGCATCCAACTCATGGAACGACAACGCGAGACCCGAGCGGAAGATAGCGACGAGACGAAAGGTCTTTGCCACATAAGAAAAGATCAAATGATGACAAAACCCACTCTGTCGTCTTATGGGGTGGTCCCCGAATATCCAGTCCACGCAGGTCCATCATATGCGACTGTGCGGGTATACTGCGGGCTGTTTTCAAGCGGAGTGAGCACAATTCGTTCGGTGGCGCCCTCCATCTCAAGCTCAATGTGAGCGCCGTCAAATTCAAACGATATCTTCATGGAAGGAACCGCAGTCGAGGCAGTTGCACTAGTGTAATCCATCTCGTAGCAAACGATATGTTCATCGACAGAACCGCAGTCGAGGCAGTTGCACTCAGTGTGATCCATCTCCGTAGCAAACGATATCTTCATGGAAAGAACCGCAGTCGAGGTAGTTGCACTCAGCGTAATCCATCTCCGTGGCAAACGATATCTTCATGGGAAGAAACGTAGTCGAGGTAGTTGCACTCAGCGTAATCCATCTCCGTAGCAAACAATATCTTCATGGAAAGAACCGCAGTCGAGGCAGTTGCACTCAGCGTAATCCATCTCCGTAGCAAACGATATCTTCATGGAAAGAACCGCAGTCGAGGCAGTTGCACTCAGTGTGGTCCATCTCCGTGGCAATCGATGTGTTCATCGACAGAAACGCAGTCGAAGCAGTTGCACTCAGTGCAATCCATCTCCGTGGCAATCGATATGTTCATCGACAGAAACGTAGTCGAGGCAGTTGCACTCAGTGTAATCCATCTCCGTGGCAATCGATAGTGTTCATCGACATCTCCGTGGCAATCGATATGTTCATCGACAGAACCGCAGTCGAGGCAGTTGCACTCAGTGTAATCCATGGGGCGTTCAGACGCACACAGACTCAGTGTGATCCATGGGGCGCTCAGACGCTCGCCCAGTTGTCGCTGTATCCAGCGTCTACATTGACGAATAAAGCTCCCCAAAGGCCATCTTGGGTGCGGTGAAACGCTCCTTGTCGATACCGCTTGGTCGGCGCAGCCACACACACACACACACACACACACCACACGCACAATCGAGTGGTTGGCGCCGGCCTTGTGTGCGACAATAGACACGATCGTGTCGGCGTCGCCAGTCACGTGCACAACGGGAGCGCTCACGCGAGACTGTGTGTGTGTGTGTGCTGGTGTGCTTGTGTGTGTGCTTGAGTGTGTGTGTGTGTGGTGTGTGTGATTGTGTGTATGCGTATGTGTATATGTGTGTAGAAGCTTGTAGTGTTGAGATGTGTGCTTGAAGGTGCGAGGTGACGAAAATGTTTATGACAGAAACAATTTATATACAAAAACGTACACAATTACAAGGAATAGAGGAAGAAAAAAAGCGATCATCGATCAGGAAAAATACTCAGTTGCTCACTAATGATACACACGAGACTGTGTGAGAGAATGTAGATATTTACACATATGTACATACGCAATCGAGGATGTGGCCTTTTGCGTTGCATATACTGTCACGTGACGAAAAAACAACGCGGCGCAATTCAGTCAGAATCGGAATAAGCAGTGTCGGAGTCGCGGATTTCCTTGCTTAAGTTGCTTTTGCGTGTTGGAGCGCTGCGTAAAGGTGATGTTGGTGCAGAAAGTTGAGAGAGCGAGACAATACATGCACACACAATCATAATACGCACGCGTGCACAGACACACATACATTAATCACCCACACCCACCCACACACCCATCCACACACACAGCCACCCACACACATAACTCACGGAGACGATGTGGCACTTCTTGGAAGAAGCTGCGGTTGTGATGCCGACCGCCGCACTCCGACAGGTGACCGCGATATTGCCTCGATTGCTTTTGCTTTTGCGCCAGTCGCCACTACTTTTGTGCCGACAATGTGGCCGCCTGTAGCAAGCGAGTGAGTGCATGCGTGTATGTGTGTGTGCGTTTGTATGCGTGTCGGTTTTGTGTGTGTCGGTTACGTGTGTGCGTTTGAGTGCAAATATGATGCGCAGTGTGAGTACACAAAGGTATCATGGCTATATTCATATCCTCCCACACATACCCACACACACACACACACCAAGCTCAAGTCTCAAAAGTAAAGCAGTATACGCACGCACCTTCCCGCTTCACTTCAACTTTTTTCGCAAGCCGCTGTTGGATGCGATGGAGTTCGGCTTCCTCTTTTCTATTGGCACAAATCAACAAAACACACAGAAAAGCTTGCGTTTAACCATGGATTTCTGGCCCTATCTTAAAAAACCGAACGCATTGTACGAGACAGGTGACCAATTCTCCTTGCAGACCATGCATAGGGGTATTTTGTTGTAATCCACACATTAAAAATATCCATCATACGAATGAGAAACGAATGCGTCACAAGTGGCACAAAGCGCACCGTCCACGGAGTAACAGCTACTAGGCACTGGGATGTGCGATTTCAGCTGATATTTCTGACTCTCATGATTTGGAAAAAGATCCACAAAGACACGACACACACATACACACATTCACACACACACACACACACACACCTATTTACATGTATACATACACAGCTATAAGCAGACGTCATACACACACATATCTAAGCAGATCCCATACACACACATACCTATGAAGCGATTCTGAGCTTGACCGCGTATGTTCGAGTGACTGCATCTCTTGCCGCAGTCGAATGCTTGCATGCCGATTCCTCTCCACAAGACTGTCTTTTTCCTGTCAGTGTTGAAAACACCACATTTTTGTAACAACATAAAAGACGAAACAGTTGTTTGGCATGTAAGAAAATGGAACGATGCACTGCCGATGAATGCAAACCATCGAAAATTGATGCGGCGTGAGTTGTATATATCATTTGACTGGCGCATACCCTTGTCGATAAATCAGTCATGGACGATGAAGGCTTCAATGATGTTTTTCGCATCGGTAGCATACTGGATCCATCCTTTTGGCTTCCAGAGACGGAAATCTTGCGACTTGTTGATGATTTGCGCGACGCCGACATTCTTTCACACACGCCCTCAAAAAACACACACAATCGATGGCACAGTGTTGGAAACTCTAAAACCTTTCGCTAAGGCGCAACGCTATTTCACAACAGCTTAATCCGCAAAAGCGAATCCCGATATTTGCGAGTTATTTCTTTGACAGAAAAAGGTGTTGCTATGTATCAGGGCGTTTTGCAGAATGTTCTGAGCGTGGAAAGTCAACTGACGTATGATCCAAAACAAGTCACCACAAAGATGCGTATGGAAGGCAACCGCAGTTTCAAAGCTGACGTGAGTTGGATGCGTGACCCCGTTGCACAAATGGGCTCGACTGAGATGGCTGAAGAATATACTGAGATTCTGCTGAAGAAATATACTGAGATTAGAGGCTATGCTCGGTAGATGGGCGCTAAAAACAGAATTGGACGAAAGCAAGAGGAATGTACACAGACTGTGGGCACGCCCTATCACGTGATCTATTGGCACGTGACTTGAGCAATCTTATCCGCGAAGATCTTGCTTGGGTCCAATAGAAAATATCAGCTCACATCTAAACTACATATTGCGCCATCACCACTCTTTCGGGGGGTGTTTGGCAAGAGAGAGCTTCCACTGAAGAGTTCAAAGAGAGGGAAAGTCAATCGAATTTTAATGCGATTGCAGGTGCTGTGACGGCGTGTTGGGATGGAGTGGGAGTGAGGACAGCAACGCGGGGGAATTGTGCACATTGGGCGAGTGGATGGGAGGTGTGCCGGTTGTGTGATTGTGTGTTCGCATACTAGGGATGGCTCTGATCCAAACAGGGCCAGCCACAAAGACACGCATGAGGCATACAACACAACAGTCGGGGTGGAGACTGAAGGGGTGATCATGTGCACAGTGGGAAAGGGATTGGGGGGACAGACGCACGACGCACGACGCACGACGCAAAACAGCAGAGAAGACAGGAGAAATATATCATTAGAAAAAAGAAAAGAAAAACAAAACAGAACGCGCCACTATGTCAACGCAAAGCAAGCAATGTAGGCACACTGGATGCCACACTCTCAGGCAGACACAAGTGTTGTGTCGGGAGTGGTTGGTGTCGTTTCCGGAGTGCCCGCACTAGACGACACTTTCGATGGGGGCGTCTGTGGTCGCGCCGCCTCCACTTCATCCTTGAAAGTGACGCGCGACTGACGTCTTTTCAGGCTGCCACTTGACGGTCTCGACCCAGATGCAGACGACGGAGGACTCGGGAAAATACCCTCCACTTTAGCATCGGCGATGGTGCCAGAACCCGCAAGCGATGACAACGCACCCGCGGCATTCTCCTCGGTACTGCTCAGTGCCGGTCGACTCGCAATCTTACCAGAGAGATTGCTTTGGCTCTCGAGGGGGGCGAGGCGGCGAATGTACGACGGAAGGGAGGCATCGCGCTGTCCACGTGGCGACGACGGCGCAGACACAGACTTTGGAAGGGCGCTCGATTGCGTGGGAGACACAGTTCCTGCATTCTTGCCATCGTCGTCAACGGGAACAATGCGTCGGCGCAAGGTGGGAGACGTGTCTGCGCTTGCACACCGCGTGGCTTCGTATGCATCAGATCCAGGCGTGGTGCCGTCGCGGATCGAGTTGAGCACAGACTGCCTGTCCATGAGAGTGAAGCTCATTGCACTCGCAGAGCTTTGTAGGCGAGGGAGGCCGTTGTCGGCTTTGTCGGAACACGCCTGGTTCATTAGCGACGACTGGACAACTGCACAGTCGTGTTGTTTTGATTGAATAAAAATGAATATGTAAAAACAAAATGAAAAAAAAGCAAAATAAATGGATTAGCGATCCGAGATAGAAGTGGAACAAGTGCAAGAGCAACTGACATACCACACAAGAGAATTTCTTTCTTTCAAACAGAGGAGATAGTATTATAACAAAGTGCTTCCAACGCATTCCCTTGTAAAAGGACACCACACAAAAAAAAGAATGAAATATAGTAATAACACACACAACCTACTGAAATAGTAGATAGCGGATGTGCGAATCAAAGAAAACACAGCCAGTACTCACGTGCATCAAACCCGGCCTGCGACGAGCGTCTGCGTGTGAGTTGCGGGGGGATGGTCATCACACCCTGGGACAGCCGACGTTCGAGGGGAGCAGCAGGCCCGCCGTTCAGGGGCGCTGCGGGAAGCATCGACGGCGCCTGACCGGAACCACGAAGCCTGGGGAAAAAAATATGAGTCGTGCGTGGGGTGCAAAAGATGCAGAGGATTGGACAGTGTTGATAAGAGGCAAGGTCTAAGAAAAATGTTTGTGTCTCTCCAATAGAGTACTTCTTCACCAATCGCTGAGTGGATTCAACATCTCTTCCCCCTATCCCTCCTCGCACAAAAGCACATCACGCACACTAAATGGCCTCAGTAGCAGAGAAATGCAGCCCAAAGTGACCCCAAATACCTTGTCAAAGTCGACTTGTGAGTTCTCTCGGTGAAGGATAAAGAGTTTTCTCTCACATCGAGGCTGGCGCGCTGCGTTGCAAGGCGGTCCATAAACGAGCGCATAGACATTTCCTCAGACTTCCGGTGACTGTCCTGATAGCTCATGGCGGCATCCACTTGCCCGAGAGAGCGCTGTTGTGAGTGATGCGAGTGTGAGTGGGAGAGAGATGATGATGATGATGATGATGATGATGATGATGATGTGTGTGTGTGTGTGTGTGTGTGTGTGTGTGTTTTATGTGTCGGCGGTTGTAGGAAGAGTACGACAAACATGATGTGAGATGGTCGATCTTATCTCTCATAAAAAATCCATTCAGTGCAGCTTTTCAGAACCGATCCCTCCTTCCACATAAGGGAAATCAATACTTATCAAAAATTTTACTTCATCATTCCCCATGAAGTTCAAAAACATACAGATGTGGTTGCGACGGAAAGTTCGGTTGAAAAATAAAACCACCATCGATATCGCCACCAAGGGCACAAAAGCAAAGCACATCTTCCACGCCACCAACAAACCTGCAGGTCGACATTTTGTGCACGATTTTGGTCGAGGAGTGATGACTTTCTGCGACCAGTGAGGTCGCGCGCATTTTCACTCGTAAGTTGATTGACGAGCGCGGTGCGTTCGACCACCATTTTCGTGTGATACGATGTACGCCGTGCCAAGACGAACACTTATATATGCGCGAATATGACTTATGTGCAATTGCTTCAGAGCAGCCCGTTCTAATATTTTCATCTATTTTCCCAAGATGTCGCGTGTCGCGTCCGTGAAAGAAGAAGAAGAGACTTACAAAATGAATCGCCAATGCAGCGTAATTCCGTAGCGAAGTCTCCTCAGTATTGAAGCGCTTTGGTGTGCGCGTCGAGAAGGCACACGAAAGCTCGTATGGATGTGGTTTCTACGGGAAACCGACAAATACCGCACCGTGTAGTTGCGATAAAAGGGAGTCAAAACCAAAGTGTTAATGTGCGAGAGTGATGCGAGGAGTAGTGCAAGTGGGAGGGGACAGGATAGGATACTCCGATGCAACCGGTGTGGGTAGTGCATGTGCCATTGCCAGTGTGCGTGTGCGTGTGTGCGTGTGCCGTGTGCAATCAACTGATTGGACTTGATTGGGTTGATTGCCCAGTTAGTATTGACTCAGTATGAAATTTGTGCTCAATGAAAGGTACTCTTGCAATGAAAAAATAATAATTAATAAATTTTATTTTTATTGGATTACCGAATGAATGGTCAGACATTACTTTTCCTTCCTTTTTTTTGTTGAGTCACCATGCACAACAGTTGGGTATGCTAAAATTAGATTATTCATCCGCATCTGGTTTCGTTCGTTCCATGAGTTGGACTATATATTTTTTTTTCCAGTTAAGATTTGAAAGCAAAAAGTATAATTATTCTAATTATTCTTGCTTTGAGTTATCTATAAAAATGCAGTCGGTTCGGTTTGTCGTCCGATGAATGGCCCAAAATCCAGCCAAACGGTTGAATTCATTTTCCTGCTCCGCGTGCCTACATTCACCTCAGCTTGGAAATACCCCGGCGCCATTTTTTGACTTCTCAATCAGGTGATGCAAAAGCATTGATGATGACCAAACAACCGTTTTGTGTTTTCCTTCAGTTAGCTCAGGAATAATGGTGCTGCTGTCAGTGCTTGTGAATGACAGTCCAGCAATCCGCAGAAACTGTCGCACTGAGATGGGCAATCAATCCGAAACTCAATACGTGCAGCAAATACAGTTATATTGCATTGGGCGGGCGGCTTCTTACCAGAAGAGCACACTCTGAACCCGCAGGACATAAACAGGGAAGAGTTATATACAGAACACCGTTGTGTCGGTCCGGCGGCGCCGAGGCCGAGCCGGCCGCCGACGGTCGTAGCAATAGATACGCAAATTGTTGTTTGGGCCGTTGGGTAGACGACTAGAAAAAAGGGTTGAGGAATAGTCAAATAGCACGCGAAATGGAGGGGGGTTGATGCGGTGAAGGTCAGTTCATGGAGTGACGCTGCCCAGTAGGTGCTTTGTGGACCTGCGGCGGATAGGATCCGGGCGTCGAATAAGCCCGCGCACTGCAGGAAGTCGCGTAAGATCGCTGTGAGACGAATGTGTGCTCCTTTCTTCGGCCATGGACACTAGCGATGACTTGTCGCTGCGGCTGAAGCTGCCAGAGATTGAAGAGCCGAGTTGACCGCCGCTGCTCGCGAAAGAGTTCGACGACCTCGTTCGGGAGTGCATCTCGGGTTCCGATCCGCCAAAGTCGCGCATTCTGTGGCCCTCATTCAAGTTTGCAAAAGACACTGCTGACGCTGAGTCGTGCGAAAGGGAAAGTTCGGAGGATGCAAGCTGCTGCCGACTTCCTGTTGTGGACGATGAATATGTTGATGACGCTCGCAGGTCGTGAAATCCAGAGTCAGTACTGGTGTGCACAGATCCACTGCGCCGGTAGTCTCCTGTCGACGGCGACGCTTCACGCGACAAGGACGACGAAGAGTGACGTTGTCGTCGACCAGACCGCCGACTTGCCGTTGGGTGCTCAAATCTCGAAGACGACGATATCGGCCGGATTGTTCGTTTGGCAACGTCGCAGTCGTCGTCGGTGTCACTCGAGCCGAGTCCGTCGTCTATCTGCACCGTGCGCGCTTCGCTGACAGCCACCGCCGGCTTCTCCTGGCGTTTTTTGGTGGCATCCAGCCGTGCGAAAATGTCGGACCGGCGTTGTTGAAGCGAAGTCTGAGAATCAGCTTTTTCCATTGCCGACTCCTGCGCTTTCTTCAGACTCTCTATAGCGATCGCAGAGTCTCTTCGTTGCAGGGCGATCTCTGCCTTCACGACCGTTTTTACCGCTTGTACTTTGTCAGACGATTCCTTTTTGCATTTCCGCAGCCGCTCCTGAAAAACAGTTAGCTCTTTCTCGTGCGAGCGACGCTCGGCGTCCCGGTAGTTGGCCCATACGCTCGCATTGTCCAACTTGTCCCGCAGGTCAGTGCCGGCCAATCTGTTTTGATCCATCAACGTCGCCTTTCGTTTGGCGCCAGCAATGTTCTCCGATTCTTTTCCCATCAACGAATTTCGAACTTGATTTCGTTGTTGTGAGGTCGCCATTTTTCTAATCGATAGGTGTAAAGATGAAGCAGTAACGTAGTGTGTGTGTGTGTGTATGTGTTGATATTCTCGCAAGTGTCGTGATATCAGTGGGATCGGACCAGCCGATGTCCTGTCACTCACAGTCACTCGCAACAATACAGTTTTCCCATCACCGTGATGATATTCTGCTGACTCGGCAACAACTTATTGTAATCGTGCGCCGTATGACGTTGTTAAACTCGCAACAACACCACGACGACCGGTGCATTCCCGTGTGTGGGATAGCAATATTGACGTTGAAATCCGGCAAAACGCGCACAGATTTCATGCGAACAAAGTGTCACTGATCATGTCGCGTGCACGGCGCCAAACACCCGCAGATAAGATAAGGGCGTTACACTTCCAAATTAGGATAAGATTGAAATTGGGATTGCGGAACTTCCAGATTTGGGATTGACGCGGCTGTGCGTCATCGGCCGCCACTGACGCGCCAACTGCGGGTACGGGCTGACCTTTGAACTGCGGAAGCACCGGTTCCTTCTTCAATTACAAGCTCCTGCTTCTTCCTACTGTTCTCAGTCACGCACAAACCCTTACACATCGGCACAAAGTAGTTGCACATCGGGTACACTGAAGGGACGGGGCGGTGCTGGGCCTGTCAAAGAACTGTGATGTAAATGCCGTCACCCACCACCTACTGACGGCTCGCGGCTGAGGGGCTTGCAGAGAGGCCAGTCCTTTGTGTTGTCGTATACTGTACAGTGCACCTTCCTTTGCCATGGTCTTTCTGTTGCTTCGCAGGTGGGTCGCAAGTGGGACGGGGGGCGCGACGCCGCACGTGCCCACCACCGAAATGAGGATCGGTATCGGTGCGAGTGACATGACGCAGATGGCGTGACCGAAAAACTGGCGGTGCCAGTCTCCAATCGAAGGCAATAACTCCTTTGTCGGTACCCGCTCTCGTCAGTGAAGTACAGTAGTCGGATTGAAGGCGTCCCCTCAATCGTACCGACATAATGGTGCACCTCACAATGGTCTGACGCATGATCCACCCCTTCATGGTTTGCATCATGTGGTTCGTCTCGTTTATCGGCGGTGCTCCCATAGAATCAGTGAGCACTGGCGGGGCTATTCGTTTCATGCCGGACCGGCTGATCACCGCACTGTCGGTAACCGAAAGGGCATCCGGTGGCCATCTTCCAGACTTACAATTCATTGCGTTTTTTGCCAATTGTGCGTGTGTAAATTGCCGGATATGACTTGCATTGGCTTTCTGTGACTCATAAAATTCATCGACTCCTAAGATTCATTTGCGAACTCAAATGTGTAAATATACCACTAGCTCCCATGTGAGGCAATGCCATCCAGTCGGCTGGCGTACAGAGTTCAGTTCGCTGGAGCTTGTCATGCTTGTACACATTGTCGACATCAGATGATCAGACGAGTGTGAGTGACATTGACCGCTCTGCAATGCCCGTGGCCGTGTGGAGGGTTGTTATCCTTACTACTCTGCACGCGGCTATGAGCCCCTAATTTACGTTGTCGATGCACGAAAGATTCATGTGAAGTGCGTTCTTTTCATTTGTGCCTCCAGTGTGACTGGATTCCTATTCCAGTCACAACAGTCAGGGCCAGTATCCAGTGACGCCGAATACATGGGAAAATGTACAACGCACACGCAGAACAGCAATAGATAGGGGGGAGCCTTACGAGCGTGAGACCCGTTATTCACACAAAACGACAACAACAACAATAACGACAAAACGCAAGAATAAAAACCGATTCGAATTCAAACAGATCCACGGCGATAATCGTCGTTGGCCAATTCAAACTCGAGGTCGAACTCTGCCTCCATCTCAGCGACCGATCCAACAGATGGCGTGGTGATGCTTACAGAGCAAAGCGAGGCACGTGAGCCACGGCGACCCGGAAATGGACGTGGCGAATCAATGCAGATGCCGCTGTCGGTGGACATCACACTGATCAAAGATGCCTTGGGGCACGGCGATGATGGGCGCTGACGACGTGTGGGCGAGAGCACGGGGGATGTTGGGCCGCTATTACCGTCGCGGTTAGTGCTCCCATTGGGAATCACATACAAAGAAGTGGTGCTTACATCGCCCTGCGACGCTGCGACTGGCGACATCGAGTTGGCCTTGGGAGATGCAGGCCGGCCGCTCGGGCTGATTGTGGGAAGGCTCATCCGTCCCCGGCGCGCAATTAGTCTGTCGCCGGTGTCAGCGTCGGCGGGTGCACTGGGCTCCGTTGCATTGAGTATCAACGGGCGCACATCCGTATCGCTGTTGGTGAGAGACGAAGACTTGGGACTCAATTGGCGAGGAGAAAGCATCGAAGAAGAAGGACGCGAGAGGTCCTCGCAAGACAAGGAACCGCCGGGATTGAGATGGGGAATCGACAAAACGCTTCCACTCAACAGGCTATTGACGCCCAGCGAGCTCTTTCGTGCGGTTGCGCGACGCACGGGCATTGGACTTGAAGGAAGGTCATGATACGAAGTCGATTGCGCTTTGCATTTATCGAGGCGCTCCTTGAGTCGGATCAGCTCCTTTTCCTCGTTTTTGTATAGACTGGTGATGCTCTCCCTGCGTGCGTTTTCGAGTCGGAGTTCGCTCTGAAGGCGCCTCGTATCCAGCCTATTCTTGTCAGTGAAGCAGTCCTTTGACCCTCGAGAAAGAGTTGGTGTGTTCGATGATGTGAGCTCCCGTATCCGATCGTCTCGGCGCGAAGACATTCTCGGTTTTTCTTTCGGATTTTAGTTTTTTTTTGTTTACAGAACTGCGGAACTGCGAAAGTTATCCTGAACAACAGAATGGAGTTTTGACACTTGATGATCGCTGAAGTTTGTTGTGTTTGTGTGTGGTGTGCTGAAGAATTGTGAACTGCTTACGTATAGATATATATACACATGCAGTTTGCGTACGTCTGTAGCAAGTGTGGTGCCTCGGCATTGTTGCCGGCGCGCGGTGTGTGTGCGCCTCCCTTATCCAAAAGCAGTAATTTATCGTTGGTGTGCGACTTCCAAATCGGGCGTGATGACGCAGATTCCATGCCCAAATCGGGAAGGTGTCTGAAGGTGGAAGGTAACATCTGGCCAATGAGCGTTCACCTAACGACGCTTAAAACCCATACTGTTCTAAGCACAGAACAGACAGTCAAACGCTACACAGACCGGTCTGTTGTTGCTGGATGCAAATGGAGACGACGAAGGCACTCACGTGCGGCTGTCGTCAGTAGACTGACTTATTATAAGCAACCGGCGGCAATCAGTCGGGGAGACCGCGCCGAGCGCGGCGGCGTGGATTCAGGCCACGGCACGGACTGTATGTAGCCGCTGGACTGGCTCAGTCGCTGAATAAACAGCGGCGCCGGGGCCTCGCGGCCAACTGCCGCACTGACCCGATCCTCGGCCCGCCGGACAGAAGCAGTCTCGGTGGTTGATTTTCGCCGCGGCACCGGCAGCGGTCGACGGTGTATGCAGAAGGCATCGTGCAGTATTCCACGGCGGACATCTTAGGATTACACCTGTGAAGTGCTTATTTTCTGGACATCACCCGGGTGGCACAGTACCGGCATAGCCGGTTTCCACTTTGGCGCCTCCTTCAGTGGCTGTACTGGGTCATCTTCGAGAGCCCGTTGCCAAGTTTCGGAGTCGGCATGTGGAAGTGTATTCGGGTGAATTTCACGGAAGTCTACAGATCGGGGCTGATTCCGAGCCCGTGCACGTGGCTTGAGACTGACCGAGCTGTTCAACAGCGTCTGGCGCGTGCCTGTGCGAGTCACGTGCCAGTTTTTGTCATGGTGTTTTTGCCATGGTGGTATTGGAGTTTTCAGCCGATCTGTGCAAGTACATGATGCAAGGCCGAAAGGTCATCCCGAAGCGACGCCGGGCAGTTTGGGAGTTCACGACATGGCGGCACTCGGTGTGCGTGTGCCACTGACCGACTGGATGACGCACAGTCCGCCGGCGGCAGTCCGGGCCTGCCGACGGGCGGCCTAAGTAGAGCTGGGTTGTCCTTCATGTTTTCGAACAAGGTGCCCTGGTTCAGTTGATTCAGTCTCCAGCGCCTTCGGGGGTGTCACTGCGGTCACAGCCCTGAGCAATCCGTGTGTTACTTGTGTTTTTTGTTGTTTGCGCAATTGCGACTTTTTTGTTGTCTGTTTGGTTTTGTTTTTGCCTCTTTGCACCTTGCGTCGTCACGTGACGCGCAGAACAAGAGAACGCCTTCATTAAACTGGGCTCATGAAATGGGTAGCAACTCTGTCTTATGTATTGAGACTAACTGCATGAGGAGCTCATTCGATGAAAACGCCTGAGAACTTCTATAAACTACTATTAACGTGTGCGGTGAATAGAATTAAAATGTGCTCTTAAGTATGTAAGTGTATTGGTTTTGAAATATACCTACTTATACATTCTTTTTTTATTCAGATTTCTGATTTTGTATGAATTGTGTATTGGAGTGCATTTATTTGCGTCATCCGCCCTTCCAAGGTACTGCCCCGATCAGACAACCGACTCTGGCTGACTGGGTGCTCAGTTATGCATGCACCACACACACACACACACTCTCTCTCCTCATTCCTTTGCTCGTATTTTCTGTCTTTGGGCAGTCTTCGTCAACAGTTATAGTATGAAGCTTTGAGCTCACCGATTGAATTAGATGTGCAATTATTGATGGAAAAACATCGCATGAAGGTTCTTCATTAATGAATCTTTTTCTAAGGTGTGAAGGCAGCAGCAAGAAAAGCGCCTGCACGGTCGGCTGCAAGCCATGTCTTGCAGTCGGGGTGGACGGCGTCCATGCCATCCGCTCCACTCGGGATGGCTGGTTGCAGCAGTGCTCACCGTTGCGATGGTGATGGAGCCTGCACGCGCAGCAACAACCTTTGGTGAGTTGAAATTGTATAGAGTGTGCATGAAGTTGCGGGTAAGGTTGGGGAGGGGGAAGG
>CALSCR010000402.1:0-14683 GCA_943704495.1 Pigoraptor chileana
AATGTATGGTTGGGGGGGGGGGGCAGAGAAGGAGTGAGAGAGAGCGTCACTGAGTGGGTCCATCGACAGCATACTGTGAAGCCATACTGAGTGAGGCGGTCGCGGACATTGTATGGGCGGGCAGTCCAGTCTGCCGGTCATCTGATACCGAACCTGAACAGACTGGCGCACGGAGCATCCATTCACTGACCTCGGCTCCCCGAACCTTTCAACACCGTTCACCGACAAACCGCCGTTCACCGTCACACAGTTCGACACATAGTTCACCGAGTCATTTGCGTCTCAGTTCACTGCGATGAACGCCAACAGTATGCCTGCAGTTCTGATGTGCCATCTATCAAGGTTTGCATCAACTGAAACTCTAATCAATCTTTGACGACTTGCAGTTTATTAACTCAACTCTTCATATTTTTGCTTAGTTGTGAATCCAGTACGGTGGTGAGTGGAACGAAGTATATGCTTGAGTCACTGCTTGCTCTTATTAGATTTGAAACTTTGGTCGCTAAATACCATACTGACTGAGAGTTTGTGCAATTGTTTCGAGGGAAGTTCAAGCCAGAATGCGTTATATAACTTTCAGTGACACAGTGACTTAAAGGCGGCTGCGCAATCTGATGAGCGATATTTGGTGCCTCTCGCTTGCAATATCTTGTGTGGCACACTGGTATGCGTGGAATGCAGGTGGTGAAAAAACTGAGGTCACTTCCGAAACGGGTGCGTACTATCGATATTGATGACGTAGGTGTATGTGATTGACGGGCACCCTAAAGACACTGGATTATGTCAGTGTGTGGGCCCGTTGGTGCCGGTCAGCACATCAGCACTGGAGCGCACTCTGTCACTGAGCCGCCTTGAATTTACTCAAACTGATTGGTGTGGGCACCGTCGCCCATCTCTTGCGTGTCTGTGTTGTACTCCCTTGTATATGCTTGACAACAACAATCCTTCAAAACGCATTCACATTAATATCGCTCTGCTCGCGACTTCACAGAATCTGAGCCCCGATGATGCGGACTAGGTACCGAGCCTACAAACCGCTATAATATGTATGATGACGCATTGAGAATGTCGGGCGGCCTTCAGAACAAGGATAAAGAACCTCCTGAGCTTGAAGTCAGCCCCGATGGAGTCGATCGGTGGGTTGCAGAGTTGGGTGGACTATTGAGTCGGCCTTCATATGATACCGAGTCTATACTTAATGGGCACTGCTACTGACCGGATGAGTCTGAGAGCTCCGGGGCCAACTAGTAAAACTCTAGCAACTCGGATGAGCACGCATGCATTATCATCCATATGAGAAATGGACATCCCTGTTAATTTACAGCGACATTCTCACTGTTCAACGATATTCGAACACGAAGCCTTTCTTAAGAACCACTTGCACGTTTGTACTTCTGATTCTCACAGATACTCGCCTTAATTCACCATTTTTGTAATTGCATCCGACAACTAATCAAAGAAAACTATCGTTCATTGCGAGTCACGACTGTGTGTTGTCTGTGTGACTGGGAGTGTGTGTTTTGTAAGTGTGGGCTGATTTTTCGTTGGCATCTGTTTAATGCCGTGTTTTCCATTTCAGGATTCGCGATGCACTAGATGTTCTGCGGCTGTACAAAACGTCCAAGTGCCCGTCAGCGGCGTGCCGTCAACGATGGGACACACGCGAGTGCGAGTTCTATCACAATGAAAACGAGCGAAGGCGCAATCCTTTTCTGGACAACGAGGACTTCAAACCTGGAAAGAAGGTACGGTGCGCTTAGACATGAGCTTGTTCACATTCCAGTCATTATAGCTGCCACTGTTTCAGCGATGTACAGTCAGCAGATTGTGCGTGATATACCGAATTGTATCACGGTGTACATGAGCGTGTAATGTATAAGTGGCAGGTGTGTGTGTGCGTGTGTGCCGGTGTCGCGGCGTTTGCGCGTGTGTGTATGTGTGTATATATGTATGCATGTATGCATGTGTCGGGTGTATGTGTGTGTGTTTGTGTGTGTGTGTGTGTGTGTGTGTGTGTGTGTGTACGTGTGTGTGTGTGTGTGTGTGTATATGTATGCATATATGTATGTATGTGTGGTGTGTGTGCGTGTGTGTGTGTCGCGGCGTTTGCGCGTGTGTGTATGTGTGTATATATGTATGCATGTATGCATGTGTCGGGTGTGTGTGTGTGTGTTTGTGTGTGTGTGTGTGTTTGTGTACGTGTGTGTGTGTATGTGTGTGTATATGTATGCATATATGTATGTATGTGTGGTGTGTGTGTGTGTGTGTGTGTGTGTGTTGTGTGTGTGTGTTTTTGGGTGTGCCGGTTCAGTTGTGTGCGTGTTGCGCGGCATATTGGTGCCAAGTCAAGTGTCGCGGAACATACAGATAGTTGCAGTGTCTGTTACTTGTGCATTTACGGCGATATTCATGTGCCTGATCGCTGATATATATGTGCCAATCGGACACGAACTATGGGCATATGCGTGTTTATACTAGCACGAAGCTCAACTGATCTGCCGCGCATTCTACGGCGCTATTTATTACAGGTGCCCCTGCGCTACAAGCGGTTTGTGTGCCCCGATGCAGACGACTGTCCCCGCGGAGATGAATGCAAGTTTGCCCACAGCACCATGGAGCAGCAATTTCACCCGAGGATTTACCGGTGCGGATTCCGTGGCAGCTAGTCGCGTTAGGCGGCACACACCTCTCTCTTTTTGCGTTTGGATATGCCGCTGGCTCATGGATAAGTTGTTTATACTCATCCACGTGCACCGTGACCTGTGATCTTACGACATACCCTCGGCCGATGCAGGTCGCGCGAATGCAAGAAAGGGGCCACGTGTGGATTTCGCTTCTGTGCGTTTTCCCATCGAATCTCCGGAAGCAACATGCCCGGCCCAAATCTCGTCCATATTCAAGCCGCTCCCCCGGATGTGCTCCGCCGGATGACTGGGTCTGGAGCGACAGGCGACCCGTCTTACGCGATTTTGCACTCGTCCCTCACTGGCTCGCCCGCAAGTGCATCTTCTGGGTTCGCCCCAACCGAGGGATTGTTGCCACTCTCCCTCGCTGGAGGTGCTGCAAGGTGGGTGGGATGCACAACGCAGCGCTCTTATTTACGAATACGACGTCTCATCCGTCGGCATTCGCAAAACTCGATCGTGTCCCCATGCATTAGCTTCACATGGCGGTCATTTGTTCTATCTTGTCAGCCGACTTCCTAACCTCCATTATATTCCATACACTCGTTAATCCTCCTCTTTGCATACTCCCCTCCTCTCCCTCTTACCCCCTCTGCCCCATCCCAGCAGACCGTTTAACGCTGTTGTCGGATCAAAGATGCACTCGAAGACTGTTCTCAGCGGGCAAGTGCGACTGACCATCTATGAAGGAATGTGCCGTGAGTGTCTCAATCAAGCCGGACGAATCGTGGCATTGACCAAAGTAGCCCCTGGCGTCACGCCATCATGCAGGTTGGTTGTCTTAGTATCCCATTTGTATCTTTTCTTCTTTGTGCGCATGTTCCTTTACAAGAGGTATCTCTATGCAATTGGACCGTTACATTCTTTGACTGAATGGTGGTGCGCAACGAGGTGATAGGGCTTGAATAGGCTCGTGATTGAGACTACCTATCTTAATTGTGTTTTTTCCCCCTGTCCATTGTTAGGTATTGTGCATCCATCACTCCCGTGCGCATTGCGTCCATTAATGGGACAACATTCGTTCCGATTCGGCCAATGCCGCGCGCTCCATCAAGAAGGTTTGTGGACCGATTTGGTGTCCTTGAAATTTAGGCTTGTGTTCAGTATCTCTTTTGTCGTGGTTTGCATCATCTGTTGAATTCCGCATTCGCATTGGCATCATCTCGATCACTGTATCAGAGGCGCGTTTCGGGAGTGCCACTATCTGGTGGATACGGGGAACTGTCCCGATGGAGACCGATGCACATTTGCGCATGGAACGGAGGAGTGCATGGCGTGGAATGAAGAGGCGCGGATTTTGTGGGATGCCGAACTAAGTGCGCCCTCTTATAATCGCCACATTCCGCCGTCTGCAATCAGCTCTGGGCAGTTGGATAATGCTACTGCGCCGTCGGCCCAGAGCAGTCTGGCCGGGTACGTGCCGGCGTACGGGAGCCAGTCCCTTGCGTCCTCCAGCAGCTGTGCTGTCGGTATCCGTCGCTTCTCCGACACAGCCACGCTTCCTGATGAAGGTCGCATTGCGTTCGAGACGTCAGCCATCACAGTCGGCCCGCAAAGCACGGACGGAGTTGGAACCGCCGCGGAATCAACACTTCCGCCGACTCATGCAGTGCCGCAGCAGCATGCCAAAGAGGAATGCTGGCCCTCTAAGACGCGGTGGCGCCTTGTCCCTATCCCAGTCCAATCGGGTCACGAAGCCGAGCCCTCAAGCCCGGTGTCGAAGACAATGCCTAACTCCTCTATGGCTTCAGCGGCTGCCGGTTGCGCCATCTATTCTCCATCTGCGGACGAAGCACGTGAGCGGCTTTGGACGGACCTTCCCAACACAATGGCGTCATTGTTTTCGCATTTGGCGAACTCGAAGGGTACTCCGCAGTCTCGCTGTTGTCCCACTTCAGTCGCAAAGGATAACTATGCAGTTGTGATGCAGCAATTGCTTGTTTTGGAGGAGCGCGCGGAGAATGTTGCCTTGCGCAGGTAGGCGAGCCCTGATGGCAATGTGCTGCCTGTTTTCCAATGCGGTGGTGTCTTCTTTTTTGCATATAACTGACATGGGGCTGTTCTTGCGCTCCAGGATAAGCATGCAGGATGCATCTATCTCATGCCTTCCTACACCAGTCGGGACTACCAGCGTTGCATGGTCCGAATATGCTATCGTTCCGCCTTCATCGCTTTATATCCCGGCAGGACAGCTGTCGTGTGGCCACCGCGTGCGGGTTATTCTCTCCAACTGGGATCGCAACGATGCACAGCCCGTCAATGTCTATGAGGGTCGGGTCACTCTGGTAGAATTTGACCCCACGGTGGGGTTTGCAACACGCATTTGTGTTCGCATGTCATCCGCTGCTGCGCTGGAGCTGGACCGTTTGGGTGGCAGCGTGCGTGGCTGCCATGCAAAATTTGGCGCCGATTCGGATCTTTATCGCCTCATGCATACATGCGTGGAGCGCGTCGCACGTCGATCACCTGGACTGGTTTTCCCCGAGCGGCCCCGAGGTGCACTCATGCATGCGCGCATTCCCCGACAGCTGCTCGTTGCCCTGCATCGCTGTGAGGGCCCATCCGCCACCGCGACTGCCGCCAAATCGCTGTCTGAGGAAGCGCGCGATGGTCCCGGCGGAACGATGTTTGTGCCGGATGATGAAGAGTTGTCGGTGTTTGCGCGTATGCTTGAGATGCCCTGGTTGTATCCTGGGGCTCCTGTGCTTGTCACAGGGCCCTCTGGTTCAGGAAAGGTTTGTGCCACATTACTATTTTTTTTCAATAGGCATTACTATTATTTTCAATAGGTTTAAGCAGCAAATTTAGTGTTTTTTGAAAATTAGCCATGCTGACATTGCGCCTTTGCACCTCTGATATCGTGACGATCAGCGCCCCTGCACTACTGTACGCTGGGACAGAGAGTAGGGTGGACTCTAACTTTTTTTTCCGGTGGGGCGCGCTTCACTGCAGACAACGACGCTGCGTGAGCTTGCAGTGCATGTCGCGTTTGATGACCCGTCGTCGGCTCGTCGAGTGCTCATTTGCGCGGCCACTGAGTCCGATGCCGACGAGCACACTCTTGCTATCGCACAGCGCGTCGGCTCGCTGACGACTGTTTCACGTGGAGCTGCCCTGGATCATGGGGGGATTTTGCGCTTGTACGGCGAGCACACTTCCTGCTGTGATGTGCGTCTCTCTCGTCTATCGAACGGCGCATGTGGCGCGGGACCGCTTTCACCCTCACCCCTCGCCGATGTCGACAGCGTTGCATGGACGCATTTTCCTCCGCCGACCTTGGAACGCCTTCGCCGTGCACGAATTATCATTACGACTCCCAAATCGGCTGCGACAGCGCTCTGCTGTGTTGGAGGCCTTCCCGACTATTTTTTCTCGCACGTGATCCTTGACAATGCGAGTAGACTGACCGAGCCGCTCGCACTGGTTCCCCTTTCACTTGCCGGCGGAGACACCCGAGTAATGCTTGTGGGTGACCGCTGCGACTTCGGGCCTGTCGTCTACTCGCGTCTTTCGGCGGCTGCCGGCCTGAAAACATCGATGCTAAAGCGTCTTGCCGCACACGATGCATATTCGGACGCTGGTGGGCTATCGGCCTGTAGAATTCAGCTGAGGCACTGTTATGTTGGGCACCCGGACATCACCAACATGTGTGCCAAGGCTGTTGTCGACTCCCCAGATATTGTTACGGTCATTCCACCAAAGAGTGAGACGGCGTGTGGAGTGTCTATTGGACAGGTGTTGGACAATAGCTTGCTTTCACGCACTGTCGCCGTCATCGTGGATCCTAATTTCCACGCCGAAATCGGAGGTGGTAGCGAGCTCTGCAGTGCACCGGAAGCGAGGTGGGTGCGTGTGACTGGTCACGTGACAATGTCGAGTGATTTCATGGGCATTGGAATGACAGATAGTAATGAGTTGTGGCCAAAAGGTAGCAAAGAAGTGAAATATTTTAAATGTATATGCAACTATTATTATTACAAGTTTGTCTCGCTCTTACGAACAACCACTTGTTTTGTCTCTGCCATTCCATGATGCGCCAGTGCGTGCGCATTACTGGCGCTGTGGCTTGTCCAAGCGGCCGGCGTTGCTCCGAATAGAATTGCGATTGTCTCGCCCTTCACCATGCAGAGGCAGATCATATGCGACATGTTGAGCGAAGGTCAATGTGCAGGGGTACTGGACAGCGTCAAAGTTCTTCCTCCACAAGCTGTGTGGGCGTCGCATTTCCCTCTGGACTGCGTCATTGTATCGTGTGTTGTGAGCAGCGTGGATGTCGCCCTTGAAACTGCGCACTTTGCAGAACAGGATGTTGCGGACGACGTAAGCCCGACTCATGCCTTTTCCGATCATTCGTTGAGCGGTATTGGGGGATTCAACGGCGCTTTTTTGACCGACATTCGCGCCGCGTGCAGTGTTATGGGACGGGCGCGACAACTTGCTGTTATAGTGGGGTCGCCTTCCCTGCTCGCGCCGCAGATCGAGAGCGTTGGTGGTACATCAAGTGCAGCTTCATCTGCTGAAGATGAAAAGCGGCGCCCGAATCCGTGGAAGGAACTGATAGTCGCAGCAAATGCGAGACGATCGTGTTTCGACGGGATGACATTTACGGACGGATCCAGGTCCTCCTCGATTTCGGAGGCGTTGAGGACTAGAATATTCGGACCACAGTCGGCGTTCCCGCTTTTACCATGCTCGTTGTCCTTGAGCGACTCTGGCCACGTTGCGAAAGCAGGGGGCGTTTGGGGTCATGGGGGCTTCGATAGCTCTGCCCCTAGCAGCACGGGTACCTCGCCATCGGTTTACCCGTTCTCTCCTGCTCAAGTGAAGCACCCAGTCGTCATGCCCCTCTCTCCATCATCGCATACATCGCCAGACATGCACAACAGTCACGGAAGCCCATTTTATGATGAAGGGATGGACTCTGTCGCCACTGCAATCGGCGCGGGCATAGACGCCCTGATTGCTTCGCGACGCAACACACCGTCGCCCGACCTTACGCGCACTCGTCAACCAATTGAGGGCCCAATGTTGATGTCGGCATCGCGGGAATCTGGTAGTCGAGGAGACATCGGCCGACTTGCGTCGGGGCTTCCAGGGGGTCATGGGGAGCGTGTCTCTGTGTCGACATCCCCGCATGTGCACGGTGCAATCACATCTCCTCACCAGCGCCAGCAGTGCTTTCAGTTGGCTTCGCTGGACAGTGGACTCGGCGCACAACTGCTGCCGCCGCCTGGACTTACTTCGCCACCTGATAGCAGTGCAGGCACATGGCCGTCTTCTGTAGGTCTCGGCGGTTACTCGTCGGATGATGTGGTACAAGAGGCGCCTCGAATGTTGTCGAGATTACGCGCAGCTGTTGAAGGATATCTGTTATGGCACCACCGAGCAGTTTCACACTTTTCACAAGATCGAAACACAACGTATGACGATCTCTTCAAGCCTGTCAATGCACTCACGCTCTCTCTCGAAACTGTCTTGCGCAACACGGACAGGGCGATCGGGGAGTTGGCACTCATTTCGCAATCGACCTGGTCGGCCTCTGCCCCGCCGGACTTGGGATTCGTGCGACGCGTTGGTGAGACACGTGTCCGCTGCTACTCGGACAGTAACCAGGAGCCGAAGTCTCCTCTACAGCATTGGCAGCAAGAGCAGCAGGGGCGGCACCAGCACGGGCAATCATACTACGGGCCCGCTTCGGAACAGGCATTGCCCGGGCAGCAGTCTCACGAGCTGACCCTGCATTCAGACGGCGCTCACGCCGACCGTAAAGGCACTGAAGACACTTTCGCAACGTATGAGGGAGACCAAGTGCGTGCGCTCGTGGCAGACCATGCTGGAATAGAGACTCAGTACACACTGCACGACTATTTGGTGTCAGCTGCAAGTGATGGCAGCATACTTTCCGGGTTGCGACAATGGCCTACGTCGCCAATGCATTGAGTGGGATTATACAGTTCAGGACTGCTAAGTGTACGTGCCGAGCAGTAAATTTACTAAGCGCATGTAATGATTTATTGATTCGGCGTGGGTGCATTTGCTGGAGCAGTCGATTGGATTTCAGTAGTCTAAGCGAATAGATGTAAAAGGATTATTTTATTAGGAGCCTATAATTATGTTCATATCAATGACACTTGCCCCTGACGGCGACGTGCAGGCCTGAAGTACTCCGTTTAATATTGATCTGAGATAAAGGACCTGCCGTCATGTCCAAACTGAAAAAATCAAAATCAATCAAGAATTTCGTTTGACATGTGTTAACTGTGACAGTCATGCAAATTAATGTTTCCATTGGAGAGGGCTGGACTGCGATGCCCACTGCTGCAGTGAAATAATGTCAATACAGTGTAGCCCCTTCCGTATTTTAGTACAGTACTGAATTGTTGCGGTATATGTAAGTTATGATTTTAAGATCTACCAACGGGCATTATAATAGGAACGTGGAACATTTCCACACTTTTATACACGTCAGATGCTCAACCGAAAAACGGCACAAACAGCACGCGCACATTGAGACCTACGAAAATATCGTTGCTGCCACGGCCCGGAGTTCGCGATTCTACAGTTGAGCATAATCAGCGCAAGTGCAGCTGTCAGCACCATGTAAAACACCCGCTCCGTAGCGGATTAACTTGGTCACTCATTGCGACAAACACGATCGAAGCCAAGACGTCAGTAGCTCGGGGGCCATCCACAGCAATTCGACATACGCTATCCCGTCGATCACATCGACATACTGCGGGTGTGCGAATGTGTGTGCGGATGTGTGTATGCGGGTATTTCAGTGGCAATGGGACAAGATGCCCATTGAGACACAAACAACATATTCATTCTAATATTGTCGCTGTTCGCAGGTACCGTACGGACATCGCCGCATGTGTTTGAATCCACGTACAAGCAGCCCACATAGATCCAAGCACCGGCCCACGAAATCACCAGCCAGATTCGTCAGTATGGTATCCGAATGTGACATACAGACATCCAAGAACACCCGCACACGCCAATACAAGCACTGTAATGTATTCCGTAATGTAACCAGGTACACATAAACGAACCTTGTTGGACACTCTCGATCGATCAGCGGCAGCTACAATGTCTTTCGGGTCGAATAGCTCGTGTAGACTTCCATACCACAGCCCGAACGGCTAAATTCGGTCCCGCAGCACAAGTCACGAAAATGTGAAGCGTCAGAGCGATATACTCAAAATAAAATTCACAAACAATGGAGAGACAAACGGAAGTGCCTGGGATTCACAACCGATGAAACACACCACCACACTTTGACAGTTTCAAACATCGTGTGTGCCAGACACTTCACCAACGGTACCTTGTCGACGCCTGTGAAAAGATCGTTGGTTCGGCGTGTCTGAACAACACCCGCCATTTGATTCACAGACAGCGTTTTGGGTATTGCGGTGCCACGAGGCGGATCGTTTTTTTCGGCAAACTCCCTAACGAACGAAGCTTCCGCCTCAGGCGATATTATGCACACATTGTCGAATAAAACCTGCAAGCAAGTGAGCACCACATAATCAGAAACTCACAAAACCGCACAATTGCGGGATATGCAGCCGATCGACAGAGAGCACACACACACGCCACATACATCAGGCCATAGCATAAGATACACAGGAGCCGGAGTTCACGAGGATGAGATCCCACAGATATGACCTACGACAGAGATGTAGACAGCGACCGTTTCACAGCAAAATAAACATCACAAATACACAACACCGATTCAGGTACATGCACAATAGATAGAGTCAACTATGTAACGTACACTCATTCATTAACGAATATTTGTCACTTCACACAACGTATAATCATTCCAAAGCCATAAACGCAAACAAGCGGCCACGCCAATGAGGGCCAGGAAAAAGGTACGGCAGCGAGTGCAGCCGATGACTGTACGTGACAGCGGAAGCGAAAAAGCGGGATGAGTGGGTGCAGCATGTAAACCGAACACACTCACCTCAGTGTGAATGGCGGGCCCGTTTCCGAAGTAACCGCCCGACAGTCGGGCCAACAGGCAGCGCTTCACATACCACGAGTCCGTGTGCTGCAAAAAGTCACGTCTGACTTCCCTTCTCAGCATACTGTAGAAGGTGGGTGCAAAGAAAGCGTAGCCGTCCACGGGCACGCGCTTTTTCCAAACCGCGTAATTCAGCACCTGCGTTGCACCCATGCCATGCCCCGCCAGAATGATTGGCGTGCGACAGTAGTTCATGCGCACGTGACGCACCATTGCACGGACATCGCGCAGCCCCGTGTTAACGTGTGGAGCACCACCCCTGACGCCGTGGCTCATCCCATGCCCTCGCTGGTCCACAACAAACACATTCACGTTCCCCATTGTGGCAAGATTGACAGCAATGGCGAGGCTGACCTTGTGCGAGTTAAGAAGCGGGCCGACGACCCACACCACGTTAGCCACGGCATGCGCACCGAGCAGGCGACCCTCGACCGCAGCCTTCGCAGCGTGCGCTGACCCTGACGATCCAGGGCAGTAGCAAACCCGGTACGCAATAGGCGTGTTGTCTTCTGCCGATAAGTAGAACACGTCTTCGAGTGCCAGGCCATTGCGCATGACGCCCACGACAAACTTTCCAGGCCGCTCAATGACTTCCTCCTCACTGCTGTACTCCCCATCATCTACTGCGGCGATGGATTCGGCCCCGGATGCACCAGAAAGCAGCTTGCGCACCGCCCCCGCAACAGCCGATTCAACGCTGCGCCGGCGCCACGAGGATCCGTTAATCCCAACCGACCGACTCAGTGACGCCTTCGTCCTGACTTCGCTCTTGAACGACGAGATGCCTGCCAGATGTTGCAACAGCCGAGTCTGTGCATGGACCAGCGGGCGGAACGGGTCCACTTCCCGCCGGTCGCGCACTCGCAGCAATTGTGCAAGTGACGTCTTCCATGCCAAATGCTGGTTACCGACATCATTGCCCCCACCGCAACGATCGCCCGCCTGACCCACAGCCACTAGGGCCGCCGTTTCACTTCGCATGAGCAGTGTGCACAGCTCTGGAGAGACGCCCATTCGCGCATAAATCTCCGACCAGCAGATCCCGGATGCGACAATCCCGACCGAGAATGCAATCTTCACAAGCACTTTCCCGTCGCCAGATACAACAAAAAGCTTGTGACGGGCCAATGCTACCCCCGACTTTCTATACTTGGCCATCCCCATCACCGAGAGCCGAGGACGCTCACACAGCAAACGCACTTCCTCCAGCTCCCCACGCTCGTTTGTCTCGAGCTCTACGGCATCGAAGTCAGAGCTGCTCCGATCCCCCGACGAAGTTGCCGACACGTCATCGCCACTGGTGACATCACGGCCGCGCCCACACTGAGAAGTGGCGCATATGTCGCAGTTGCACCACGGCCGGGGCTGGACACTGCTCGCACGTGACGGAGGCGTGGGCGGGCGACTCTCAATCTCAGAAACAGAAAGATATTTCGATTGAAATTTGAAGGAAACCGAGCATTCACGTGCAGCCGCGGAAGAACGACGGTCAGTACATTGCGATGTCGGCTGCGCTCGTCCATCATGTTCGCTTTGTTGGCTTAGTTGTTGTAATTGGTGTTGCTGTTGGTTCTGGCGATGTTGGTGTTGTTGTTGTTGGTGGTGTTGCCTTGGTAATCCATGAGCACACGCCTCATCATGATTCCCGGACGAGTGAGCCGGTTGCATATTGAGATCTGCGAGTGCAAAGCCGGGCTCAGCCACATGATGGTCGCTTAGTTCTCCGTCGCTGATATGCCTCATGCATGCATCATGATCCGGCGTTCCAGCAGAGCAGTGTGCGTGTGTACATGGCGGGGCACACACTAGATTCGGTAAGCATTTGATATCGACGATACCCGCACTTGATAGTCGGTTGGGGAGGCACAGCGGGTCGACTGTAGGTGGAAGAACGGGGAGAATAAAGGATCCGCGGGGCTCCTCGTGAGTCTGCGTTCAAAGCGAGTGCAAGTCAGTCATTGCGGAATGGGAATACAATCCTCTTACAAACAGCAAAGACCGGTATAATAAAAAGCGGGATAATCAGCACAGTAAACCGCGATTGTTCCAAACCCTGACGATATGTGCCGATGATACCAGCGCCAGGAGCATGAGCTACTCTGTCATTAGCTCCTGCTACCCACGCACAGTAAAGCGAGTGAAACCACGCTCAAACTCGATTGTTTAAGATGCTAAATAAGCGGCAGCAGTTCAGCTGAGGAAACGCACACGCAAGGCAGCACATTCCAGGCAGAAAACAGGTTGGTACATGCCTCCGAGAACGCCGTAGCTAGGTCACGCGCAATTGCACATGTTCTGGCCTTCAAAAGAAATATACCCGCGTGCCGATATGTGGAATCGATCCGAAAGGCTAAGTGTACTGAAAACACTTCGTTTTCCTGTCAATGTGCGCCGCCGACGACATCGACAAAGTTAACGGCGCGTGCCGTAAAGCATCGCAAACGTAAACAGCAAGTAACACATTCAACAAGCGAACACGCACGGGTCTAGGACTGAGATAGGAATTACCGGTCAGATTCCACTGCAGGGTAATGCACTCCACAAACTGACGCGGTTGACAGACTGCACTGAACTGAAAAAATACGGCATCTCTCTCCCCCCCTACTGCGCACGAGGTACATTTGCACACCTCCACCAGAGGAAGAAGCTCGGTCGCAAGGCGTGAATACGCATGTCCACCACGTGACTTGGCAGGCAGGGGCCGTATTTTAAACATACTTAGTCCAAACAGCTCTTTTGCATACTCCTTTGACTGCATCGTAACATGTACAGATCCGACGTCAGCACATAAAGGATTAGTTTAATGATCATGGCGTGATACTGGCACCAAACAAATCTCCCTCGGCTGGTCAGGGCAGCCGCAGTTTGTTCTGGGGCCTATTTGAAGACATATACGCCCACTTGCCTTGACGACGGGTGCGTTGGTGAGCCTCCCATCTTTGACAACGAATTTATCGCCGCACAGAGGTTTTCCGCCGTTCAGGTGGGGAAAGATCATTGTATTCGTCGTGTATTATAAGCCCACTCTGCGCGTCGCACACCCCAACGCAACGCCTCAGTAGACTGTCGCCCGCGCCAGTCACGGAATCCGAGTAGGGGCGGCGAATAAACGGACGAAACAACGGAAAGGTCGATGGCCTCGGAGGTAACGTTGTGCACAGATAAAAGCAAAGTCACAGTCTCGAGTTAAACGATGGAGTGCGGTTGTGTATCGCGTCCAGCGGATGCTACGACTTATCAACAGTCTGTATGAGATTTTTGAACTGCACTCGCATGCCTGCGCATGTATGCAAACTGGAGTCACTATTCCGGTGCACCGTACGTGCCGACACACCGTCTCAATACATCACGGTAGCTGCCTTGCATCCACCTCGGTGCCCGCTTGTGCCAACGTTGCATTTGCGCCATGTTCACACACGTATCTGGGTGTGTAATGCGTGTGCTTCAATTCAGTTGAAAATGCGGCATGGTCAAAACAGTGGTCATAATGCAAGAAAGTGTCGTAATTTTCTGCACGGGAATTTCCCCGGCAACCCGAGACGTCCCAAATCTGTGCGTCCATAGTGAGTGGGCCTGAAACAATAATCGACTAAATGATCAATTTCACCGACTGCCTAATTGCTCTACTTCATCAGTCTAAAATTTAGCTTTTCCCCCTCAGTCACGTGCCACTGGGCAGTCGGCAACAGGCAGCCGTCAAGCAGAGTCACGTGATAAAACGGGCCCCATACAGTTTGAATTAACTATGGCCTATAGAAAATGTATGGGTAACGGTTTTAGCCCGAAGGTTTGTTGCTTACGCCAGCTCTGAGAACATGAGTGAGTGTGCAAGTATATGTTAAAATTTACTTGATGGTGCACATTTCGTGACAGGCCAATCGGTCAACCCGGCTCATTTCCCGCTGATGGATTACCTCTACCGCCGACGGTCGGTTGAGACTGCAACAATTCGAGGTACAGTGCACGTGCC
>CALSCR010000403.1:0-15989 GCA_943704495.1 Pigoraptor chileana
GGGGGGCGTGTGTGTGTACGTGTTAGTTATGCACAATGTGTGGTCCACTTTCCAAGGTAGATTACATGTCCATTCCACAAACGAGATGCAGACGCAAGTAGATCCTGAGCCAATAGCCCACTAATTCCCACAACAGAGAGTTAGAGAGATTCAGGCCAACACCCAAGCAACGGACTTCACAACACAAACACACACATTCATATCACAACTTACAAGTCACATGTCACAACTCACAGCCCACACGTATACTGAATGCACGCAAGCCATTGTACTCACGCAGCCCTGCCCTTGAACGCCCCCTCGAACCGATCCTTGATCTCTTGCAGATACGCAAACGGCACCCTCCGCCCAAACTCCTCTTCGGCCATGCACAGGTAAACATAGCCACTGTCGCTGACGTAGTGAAACAGGTATCTGCAAAGTCCCATACAGAAGCAATACGGAGAGAAGAACAAAACGCACAACCGGTTAGTTGAGTCTGATCATACTTTTCGATTGAAAACAAGCCAAACCAATAAGCGAGCAATTAAATACGTCCGTGCATCAACCAATATGTTGCACACCGCTCGTGCCACATGCATCCGTGATTACAAAGAGACACAACGAAGTCCAACAAGCAACGAAGTAGAAGCCCAATGAACACACAAGGGAGCCGAGAGTCACATGACGCACCGGTCGTAGACGTATGTCATCTTCGTGTCCTGGGGAGGAATCTTTTCGATGATGCTTTGGGTGATTGTGGTGAAGTTGCCTGTCTTCTCCGTGTACTCCGCAAGGACAGTGGAGCCACGCGACACGAGGCTGTATATGATCGACATTTTCCTGGAATAACCCGCCCACGGCCAGTGTTATGTGTGTGAGAAGTGTGTGTTCGTTTGCCTTTGAAGTCGACTGCCTCGAAGTCGACAATTTCGATACAAAACAAATACCGATTCAATTCCCAAGACAAAATATGCAGTAAACAACCACCAAAGACTAATCGAATTGCGGGTTATATGTGAAGTTAGTTAGCGCGCACTTCTTTGTTCTGCTAATCGCAAGAAAAACGCAAGAAAACGCAGTCAGAACGTGATGCATACAGAGCATTTCTCAGTTTGTGTGTTGTGTGTGTGTGTGTGTGTGTGTGCAACGTAATCAGTCCACATTCGGGTAATTAAAAAAATGCCCAATACATTTTCTATAGTTAAGACGCATTATTTGTTTTAAACGTATTTCACAATTAATAACATTGCGAGAACTCGGATCATTTATTTACGTCTCGTATCACGTGACAAGTTTTATAACTATACGAGATCTCGGAACAACAAGCCCCTTTTGGTGACGTCAGTTTGCAAGTGTACTTTTTTCTTTTTTTCCCATTTCAGTAAGGAGCTCAGTATGGGCAGATTCATTTTTTTTTTGACAGAATTGACACACACACACGCACACACAATAGTCCCACACGCACACACGCACACGCACACACACATACACACACACACACACACACACACACACACACAACGCAACGCAATGATACGCGTGCATACACACAAGCAGACGCACGCACACACACACACACACACTCGCAGCATCACGATACCATCTCCCGAAGCAAGATTTTAGAGGTTATTTGATTCGCCGGCAAATAGGTTTTCGAAAGCACGCATCTCGTTATTTTCAAAAAGGCGCCAAACGAACTTCTTCGCGCCTTTTTTTGTGTTTTGGTTTTGCGCAGCTTCTTCGGGCAAAAAACCCAGAAATATTCTGGTTTTGTATTGTTTTTTATATATACTTTTTCTTATTCGTGTTGTGGATTGTCGCTGCGAAAAAGAAAACGTGTGCGTAGGCGACGATGGCGGCCCCCGTGCGGAGTCACTTTTTTGGCCCTAGGACTCAGTTGGAAGAATTGGTGCGCCCATCGCCACGGAAGGCCGTTTCTGGAATCCAAAACGACGTAACTCTGGCAGAGCTTCAAATCGTGGGTTGTTGTTCTTGTTTTGTTTATTATCGTCCTCTGAAGTGGATGTGTTGTTTTCTGTGCCGTTCAATTTTATTTTTTGGCCTTTCACATGTCGGATCCACTTACGCTAATCGTCTTTACTCGTGCCCTTCGCTTTAGTCCTGAATTATGTTTTGTCTTCCGCTGTCGTATTTGGATTGGAACGTTAATGTACGTAAAAACGCACCGCACATATCATAAACGCAAATACGCGCCACTATTGAACCGCAGGACGAAGCCAGTCGCGCGGCATTGGCATCTCTGGTGGATCTTTTTGCTTATGGTGATAAGCCGGGGATCCCTTTTGAAATGTATCCAGGCCCGTCTCTGCCAACGGGTACGTTGTCGTTGTTGTGTTAAGTCTGCATCCTTCCATATACCCTGGAATGTTCCAAGGTGTATGTTTTCGTCGTATGTCGGCTGCGTATTATTAGTGTGCATCTCTAATTCGTACTTTACTTCTAAATATGGATGCGTTGAGTCAGATTTGCTGTTGCTGTTGTGTATTTCATACTTTCATACTTACTCTGGCGCTCTACTTCACGTTGATGCGCATACCCACACACACACACATATATATATATATATATATATATATATGTATATATGCATACACCCACACGCGCATGGGGCACAATACACATACACACACGCACGACATGCACACACACACGCAGTATCCAAGGTGTCTGTTGCACCCAAGCCACCCGTCCAACGGAAGCCAAAGGCGGCCAAAAAGCCCACAGTCCCCATCCCCCAAGTCCCCATTGTTGCTGCAGGGACAGTCGGCGCCGCAGCGGCAAAGAAACGAAAGCCGCGCGCAAAAGCAACGGTAGGAGCAGAAGTAACAGCCGTAAGAAAAGCAGCGATGGCATCCGCGATCCCTCCCACTCTTACGAAACCAAAGGGACGCGCCAAGGCACAGCCACAGCCTCCTCTCCTGCCGCACTTGATGCCCAAAACGGCCAAAGCGCCAAAGCCAAAGCGGCCGCGGAAGCCCCGCCCTCCCGCGCCTCCCCGCGTGCGCACCGAAGAGGACTTCATTGGCAAGCAATTGCCCGATTTGATTCGGCCGGGTCTCAACTTGCTATTTGTGGGTTGAGACTCTTGGTTGAGGCATATAACCACCTGCTCACGGCCGTAGTTTTGCAGTTTTGGTAGTTTTGGTGTTTTGGTGTTTTGTGTTCATGAAAGTATTAATAGCGAGGTATTGTCGTGATATGTACTGCGTGTTTAAACGAGGTGTTACATAATGGTCAAGTATTCATTGTGTGTCTGATATTTATGTCCCTCTGGTGCATCTACTCGAACTCTACAGGTGGGAATTAATCCCGGAAAGACATCCGCAACAGCCGGTCACCACTACGCAGGGGTAAACAACCACTTTTGTGGGTATCGAAATTTTGCTCTTGCAGTGCTCCACAGCAATGTGTTGCGTGTTCTTTATTGTTTTTTTCGGCTCTGGGCGAACACTGGCATGTAATTTATTTGTGTGTGTTTGGTGCACAATTGTTCATATGGTATACTGAGGATGTTGGTGCCATATTGTTACTTTTGGGTGGGGGTGCTGTCCAGCTGTGCATATCTTCTTCTCTACACGCCACTGACATTGCGTGTCTTATTGCCTTTCATAGGGCGATGTCTCAGTGCATGTGGCCTGCTGCACCCCGGACGCACACTGACGTTTGCTGACGACGTATCTCTTCTGGACGAGTCAATTGGCTTCACGAACATTTGTGCCCGCCCTTCGCGTGGCGAAAACGATTTGAACAAGTGAGTGTGTTTGTGCTTTTTGTTTGCGTGCGCTCCATGTCACTTATATATGAAGTGTTTTATGTTATGTTGTTGTGTGCGTGTGTCATTCTGTGTGCCCCTGTCTGGACAATGTGTCTTCTAGCTGCTTTCGCACACACAATGTCCGCTGTGTCACCAATCGTGTGTTTGCTGCCGTTGTCATGCAGGCTCGAGATCCTTGAGGGGGCCGTCACTCTCCGTCGCAAGCTCGAAATGTACCGTCCTCGGCTCGCCTGTTTTGTCGGGAAAGGTGCGCCCAATGACTTGTGTTTTGACGGATCCCCTTTAAAGAGTGTGAGCGACCCATTTCCCTTACAAAGTCAGCACAGTAACACCCCGTGCACCGCATTTGCCCTCTTGTCCCCTATCTGCCTGCATTAGGCATCTACGAGGCGTACCTTGGCACCAAATGCGACTCTTTGGGACTTCAACCGCAGCGGCCGGACGATCCCCCGGGCGTTCGCTTCTTCGTGATGGTCTCCACATCGGGGCGTGTGGTCAGCCACAACTTTGCGGAAAAGCTTGAGCTCTTTCGTCGACTGGCGGCTGCCTTTGACGAGGTGGTGGGCAATGACGGCGATGACGGCGACGAAGATGACATGGACGTCGATGATGACGACGATGAGTCGGATGATGATGACGATGATGACGACGACGACGATGATGATGACGACCGTAATGCATAGGGATGCATAGGGAATGCATGGAGATGCAGAGGGACGCGCAGCAAAAGTAAGATAACAAAAGCGCAGATTGGAGTCGGGAAAAAAGTAGTGTCGTGTAGCTTGGGTGTGCTCGCGGTTTCTCTGACTTTGTCTCTCTCTCGCGTGCGCTCTCTCTCTCTCGTCCATGGGCATAGCGCCTAAGATCCACTGACTTGAATCTTACATGTAGCTTGCTCGCTCCCGTTTCTTTTTGTCTTCATGTGTGCGTACGCTGTGTGACACCAGTCTCTCGCCTAAGGCGATTTGAGCACTGAAGGCAACTCTATCTCTTTCACTCTCTCCGTGCTTGTGCTTGGATGGATATGCTGTATTGTGGTGTTGCATGTGGGATGAGCCGTGCCCGTGTAATGTTACGTGTCGGCACGACTTCTTCACATTCTCAACCGTCGCACTCCGCCGCCACACCCACGCGGCACACAACACATTCATGCCTTCGTGTGTGAAGGTCGCTCCGCATGCGCCTGCCCACTCGATAGCTTCTGTGTTTCTGCGGTGTCTGTCTGTGTGCTTGTGTACGGACGCGGTCCACCAACAGGCTCACCATCTCCCCCTGTCCCCATCTCATACTCTTGGCTATTTCTTGGGTGCGATTATATTTTATTTATTTTTTTATTCGACGGCTGCACAACAACTGTGTGTTGGTTCCGGTCGGGTTTTCGGTGTGTGTGTGCACTGTTTGTGATTTTGAGGTTCGTGTCGTGTGTGCCGGGTTCAACGAAACTAAAATTTCTGGCGGTGATCTATCTATCACGCGAGACCCCTTCAATACACACTCGACACATTTATTTTCGTGCTCTCTGAACCTAAACATGTGTCTCGGCGTAGCTTTACACTAGTGGTGTTGCCCTGCCAGAAATAACTAGAAGGAAAAACATTTTGCGCCGCGCGATCTGCCTGTTTTGAGTGGCCACCAGGGCTGTCACCTCATGGCATATCAAATGGTCGTTTGAGTTGCCTTGTTTTGCCAAACTGTATGCAGTAATGGGCGGTGTTGTCGTGCAGCTTTGGTAAAAGACTATGGGATCACTTTTAGTGGGGCGTGAATCATTATCTCACTGTGCCTGCTGAGTCAGCACCGCTCATACTCGCTCTTTCTCTCACCACACTGAATTGTGTTTGTAATTTTTGTTTTGTTTTAGTTGCCCCAATGGCTTTCATACACAGGAATGCTGCAAAGCGTGAGGAATCACGCGCGCAACACACATACTCACTCGAGAAAACTTTTACACACACAGTGACACTCGGGTATTGGCGGCAAACAAAGAGAGAGAGAGCGAAGATAAGGGCACCAAAAACAAACACAACGCAACAACGCACAGCGTGACAGCGCGAGAGTAACACAAAAAAGCGAGTGCAGAGGAGAAGCGAAGGGGGAAAGAAAGAAAGAAAACACAAATGTTCATAAACATGAAGTCCTTGTTTGTGGGTGGTAAACAAAAGACAGAAAACGAGAGATGTAGGATTCAAGTCAGTGTCATAGGCGCTGTGCCCATGGACTCCACAACAGAAAACGAGAGAGAAAACAACGCAGCGCAAAGCGGGGCGATAAAGTCCGAACAGATGCAACGCGGTGACAAAACGCAGGCGAGACGTTGCCAAACATGGCATTTCAGGAGACCTTGTTGAGCAAATCAAAACGCTCGGTTTAGTGTCTTTGAGGCGGTAAAATGTGAGCGTAAACTCGACACGACGTGAAAAAAACGAAACCAAGTGTGCACGTGGCGCGTAGCTTAGAATCCACCGCGCCCTCGTCCTGTAACACACAAAGGAGCGATGAGAGAGCGATATTAGATGGTGTTGGGAAATGGTTGTGATTGTACAAAGCCCTCAAGATGCGGTCAGTTGATGCGGGCGGGGATAGTGGATCGCGACGGAATAAACAGAAGAGATGGAGCACACTACAGAGAGATACTTACTGCATACAAATACAAACAAACACATATAAGCAATATCCCAACACCCACCACCCCGGAAGCCGCCGCCGCCACGTGGGGCACCACCAGCGCCGCCACGGAAGCCGCCACCGCCACGTGGAGCTCCACGAAAGCCGCCGCCACCACGTGGAGCCCCACGGAAGCCACCGCCACCACGTGGAGCTCCACGGAAACCGCCACCGCCGCGGGGAGACCCACGCGAAGAACCACCACCACGCTTCTCGACACCACGGCCGCCTATTGTGTGTTGTGTGTTTTGTGTGAGTTGTATTATGAGTGGTGCGTGTTGAGATAGTGTGGAAGTGTTGTGTGCAGAATAGGGATAGAAAGATAAGCGGGGGAACTGTCCATTTGCAAGCAAAAGTGCAGTGTAATATAATACAATACACATGTGCAATGGGTTTGCAAATACACACAGTACCCATGACCCACTCCACCACACACACATCCTACACACACACGCACCCACACACATACGCAATTGTCCGCGCAGACGCGGCACAACATAAGCAATTTCCACTCGTAAGAGCACACGCGTATTACAGCCCCCCATACAAAAGGATGCCAAGGGAGGCATCACGTGAGCAGAGGCACTCACCCTTGACCTTGGGCACGGGCGGCTTGGGGAGGAAGCGGTCCAGTGGAAGCAGCTTGTCGGGGGCAATAAACACCTTTTGATTGGCCGTAAACGACGTGGCGACCATTCCCGTCTGCAGCTTGACCGTGAAATGCTATATATGGGCAAGAGAGGGTCGAGTGCGCGGAATAAAAGCGGATAAGAATAGGGGCGGTCTTTTGCATAACAGGGAAGAGTCATCACAGAATGGTCCATAATATGGACATTAACGGCTATAGGTGAGCGGATCGCAGGCACAAACACATAATGGGAAGCGCATTATAACACCCACCACGTCAGTCAAGGGGCCAAAGATCTCCTCGATCTTGCCAATCTGTGTCTTGTTTTCGAGGTAAATAGGTGCGTTAAAGTACGGGATCTTCTCGTTGGTAGACTTGCACACCATTTCGCCCTCGCAGGGGTGCTGGAAAACACCGATTTCTGTTTGTTCAAACAAGGAAGGCAGTATAGACGACAAAGAGATTAGGAAAGGGTCAGACAAGTTGGCGTGTGTTTCTTGATTCATGAAATACGGGTGCATCGAAGTTTGCGAATTGTATGGATTTCTCACAAAAACACATACAAGCGGCGTAATCACTTTTCAGGCCACAAGAACAGGCGCACCTACGCACGTGTATGGAAACAATCACCACACACGACACACCACACACCAAGATCAAAGCCCAAATGCAAAGCCTTAACAACCCTCAATCAAGATGTCATTACGTGGCGATCAACCCAGTCCACACATCCCAAATCGCAGGCGTTTGCCGCATCAACAGCAGCACCACACACAGCCGGCATCCAGCTCACCGAGCACTGAGTCGGGGGGTCCCTGGAACTCCTGAGAGCGATTGAACCCGCCACGGCCGCCACCAAAGCCACCACGGCCGCCACCTCCAAAAGAACCTCCACGACCACCGCCGCCAAAAGAGCCACCGCGACCCCCGCGGAAGCCGCCGCCGCCACGACCGCCGCGGCCGCCTTCAAATGCACCGCCGCCCATTCTTGATTACAGAGACTGTAAAATCGACGCACGGGTCTGTTATGTATGGTGCGTTGCTAATCGTCGCGAGACTGACAGCAACCTGTAGTATTAATTGGGCCTCAACGTGGATGGGTATGTGCGCGAAATAGGAAGAGATCGCACAGACACAGACACACACACACACACACGCACACACACACACACAACTCACTGAGAGCATCGTGGCACGAGTTCCCCTAAAATTATGCCCTAGATCAGTTTAGGAATCCCAAATTTCCCAAATCTGGGAAGGCCAATTTGGATCACGTGATTATATCACGTGCCTGGCCGGTTTTGCCGCGCGGCCGGTTTTTGCCGGATTCACTGGTCTGATGAACTGAAAGAGTCAAACCGGCGTTCGAATGAAAACACCACGAACGGGTCGATCATTGTCTTTTATAATCGCCATGGTGTGTGGCCATGCTGAGACACTGTGTCAGATGGACTTGAGTTTTCTTGAGATTCTTGTGATGGGGTGGTGTGGCTGTCGTCAACACCAACATCTGCACCGTCACCACTGCCATAAACACCGTCATTCGCAACTTCAAGACTGTTGGCTTCAACATGAACAACAGCGGCGCTGACGTCGATATAACCGGTCGATGCCGGCCTCGGCGGGAGTGCGACTGAGTGTGCCGATGAGTATGCCGGTGGTGCGTCGGCCAGTGATGGAGGATCGCACGTTGGCAGCGGAAGCGATAGTCCCTGGACTTGATTGTAAGGTGGCGGAGTGCTGTCATCGCCTCCATCGACAACAACAGTTTCAAAGCCTGTCATGTGCACCGTGTACGATGGGACCGTTGTCATGGAGCCGACGAGGGATCCTGAGGCCGACGGACGTGGTTGTGGCAAATGCCTTCTCATGAAGCACGAACAGTATCTGGCAAGCTGCCGATCGAGTGCAGTCTATGATGCGATGGAGGCGTAAGAAGGTCGGTTGTATCAGTATGTAATTCAATAACTCGGTGCGTTTACATATATATTTGTGTGCGCATATATGTGTGTGTATGTTTGTGAGAGTATATATATATGTGCGTGTGTGTGTGTGAACACTGGCAATGCATTGTACCGAGCTGAACCCATATGCGGCCACTTACCGTGACTCTAACTCGGAGGTCACTGCCGACAGACCGACAGAATAGAAACAAAATACCACCAATGAACGCAGCAATCGCCAAAACTCCAAAGACGCTTCCGATTACCGCGCCGGAATTGAGAGATGGGGCTGTATTCTCGCACTTGTCAAAGTATCGCCACACGTAGGCTTCAGACGAGGTGAAGTTCGGTTTCGCAGTTTCGTTGCATGAATGTGTGTCCAGTCGGAGTGTGTATCAGGCGGTTATGAAGTAGTGTGTTGCGAGACAGAGTGGGCGTTGTGCGAGTGTCAATCTTTGGACAGGTATCGCGGAACGCAAACTTCAGTCTCATCAATTTAGCACACTGTGTAGCACAGTAACAGCAATCCATATCCACTGCCAGTCATGTCGACTGATCTGTCCGGCAATCATCAGCGCACGGCAGAACTAATCAATGCTGCATTACAGCTGGACGCTGAGTTTAGTAACACTCACCACTACCTGCCGGTAACGAGGACGTGCACTCGGTGATGTTGCGTGGCGCTGCCCGAGTTCCTGCACATTCATAAGGATATTTGAAAGGGTTAGCCAGTCCAGGCGAGATGGAGCAATCCGCCTATTGAGTGAGTCCAATCAGAATAACGCCGCTTCAATCCATCGGCTGACCCTGACCGGCCAAACTCAGTCTGTCAGTCACTGCTGGGACCGGCATGCCACGAGGAGCTGAAAGCACATCCGGTTGAATACAAGGAACTATCAACCCCATATTATGATTCAATCCGACCACCCTGATCATATCAATTATACTGACCGCCGCAAACTTGAGGGTACCTTTTACCGGGTACTAGGCGCTATACTCTAGACACCGGCGGCATTGTCACTACTGCCAGTTCTGGTCTCCGAGGCAACAATATCACTATTTATCAGTATAAATAGCAGCACTCACCGGCAAAGCACGAAGATAAGCACTGCACGGCAATGCCACTGATGGCGACAGCACAACAACGCCCATATCCGCAGTTGCACGCCGCGGTCGCCATGGATTCGGTCTGGAGTCCGCAGTGGTGGGCTGCACGGTCAGACTGAAGAATTATTGTCATCAAAAGACAGAAGTCAAAAAAGAGACAGTCAGGCAAGGACAATGGGATGGATCAGAATGCGGACAGCGGCGAGTCACATCACGGCCGGTTAATGCCGAATGCCGCCCAAGGTTGGCCGCCACGGCAAGGCGATTGAGTTATTTCAACCGGCATGGCAGCGGCAATGCTAAAATTCTAGTGTTTAGGACTTTAGAGAGTGTGGACAGCACGTGTGGAGAGCGCCCGGGCACGTTCACGCTCGTGGTGACTTATAAACGTACTGATACACACATACCGAGCTCTGTCAGAAGCCACGAGATACTTTGCCCGTGCCAGTTCAGTCGCACCTCAGTGTTCGCATTCGGCAGTCACAGTGACGTCAGTCGCCAAACAGTGACGGGCTGAAACGTCACTGACCGGACCTGCCACACAGGGATTACTAGTAGGCGGCGACGCTGAGCCGGCCATTGGGATGCGCGACAAAACAGAAATGATCAGTGGATGCAAAGCAACGCCATGTCCGCGGCAGAAGCGCCGGCAATTCCTAGTCTAGCTGTTACAATGGCAGCGGCAGATCAACCGCGCATGTTGGTAACCGACTCACTTGTCTGATGATCTCAGTCACGGCAGGGCGGTCCAGACTTCCGCCGCGACTGTCAATATAGGTGCACTGACCATTAATCGAGTTCAGATGGAGTGCAACGTGCACCGGAATGTGATGGCACTGGCCCGGCAATGGTCTTGACGGAGATGAATTGTAAGTGCTCGGCACTGCAGTGGAGGTCGGATGACGGATTCGACTCGGAGATACGACCAATGCGAGCCGTCGGCAGGTGAAATTCGGTTACAAGGGGTCTCGTATGTCTGACACTCACATCACAGCCCGCGGTCGGCCGCGGAGCCGGCCCGGTTACTGTTTATTAACCCGCCCAAGGATGAAGTAGTGCAGCCGTGAAGCGGCCGGGACTGTGACACTGATTCGGGCACTGCGTCGGTGATGCGCCGCTTCGCAGGTAGCCCGCCGAGCTCATGCGATGAGCCCAGTGCGGCGCCGGGGTCAGTCGAAACGGTTGATAAGGGTGGAGACGGATGCGTGGTGGTGCCGTGCCCCCAGTACACCGCGGGTTGAGCACTGCTGATGCGACGGTGTGATTTGTGCAGTTGCGAGTGGCAACACTGATTTAGAACCACAGAACGCGCCGGCATGAAACCAGGAAACTGCCTGAACACTGCCGTGGCGGCGGGCCAGTGAGTCATTACACCGGCTGTGTGATTTTGACCACAATTCAAATTGCACCGCCGGGGGAAAACCAGCAGTGTGAGTGCCCGTGGGGAATGCCACACACACACACACACACGCACGCACACACACACATGACCGCACGGCACAGTGTCAACACTGAAACTGCACTGCGGTGCGCCACCAGTATCGCCGAATAGTGCTGAATGCGGCACTCCCCGAGTAGAGTGATATATAGTCACCATCAGTGGGGGTGGGGGTGAGCCCCGGTGCTAAAAATAGGCACCTCACGATGCTCACGTGTCTAGTGAGTCACGATGCTCACGTGACTTGTGTGTCACGTGAGTGTGTGGGTGATGTCACCCAGTTTCCTTTGACAGCCTGAATCCTGCAACATGAATTGAACCATCTCTTTCGGAGGGTTTAACGCTCGTATTCAGGGGTGGCACAGTTAAATTATAATACTACTAACTGGCAATGTTGAAGAGGAGGAATTAGTGCTTGATTTTGTCGCCTTCTTTGCGCCCCATCTGAAAAATGCTTTTGTCCAAGTGCGCTGCAGTACGGGCATCCCTCGTTACGGTGCGGCTTTTATGTTGGCAGAGCGCTGTCGACATGCAGTTTGTTACACACAGAATGCATGTGTATGCTTGAACCTTTCTAACACTTTTCGTGCCATGAGTCTCCGTCTACAGTTCGGTGTATGTATGTATGTTGTGACATCCTTACTTGCATGACGTAAGAGTGTCCTGTGTGCGTGCGCAATGGTTTACTTATGCGTGGCATCTGCTTACGCGAATGTGTATCTTACTGAATTCAGGGGGCTCGGTCGTTCTCGTCGGCAAGGAGCAAGAATGTGGGTGACGGGGGGGGGGGAGGGGTTTAGTCAGGGGCTCGCACATGTCCAGACTGTGTCTCTCTTTGCTTACATTTTGTGTGTTCCTTTTCACGTGTATTGCTCACCACGTGCACGTGCCTGATATTCGTTTGTGTGCGTTTTCAATTCCAATGCAACACTCAGGATGTCGTCATCGTAAGTGCCGCCCGCACTCCCATTGGCAGCTTCCGCGGCGTCTTTGCCAATTTGACTGCCACGCAATTGGGCGCTGTCGCAGTGCAGGCCGCTGTTGAGCGCGCAGGTGTGTGGGACTACGCCTCTGAGTGTGCGTGTGTGTGTCTGCGCGCGTGTGTGTGTGTGCGTGTGTGCATGTGTGTGTTTTGTGCGAGCTTTTACGTGTATTCGATGTCGTGTCGGAAGTAAGTGCTTCATCCGATTCTTTATTATGTTGTACTTTCACACTGCACATCTCCACATATGTGTTTTGTTCTTGTCATGATTGCTTTATGTTGTTTTCAATTTCGTGTTTTGCGCTCTTTGTGGACTGTATAGGCTACGTTGTGTTTGCCCTTTAATTCCAATGACTCATCGTTCAGAGTTCACGGTGTGTTTGTGTGGCGTATCCGCCGTCACGTCTGCAGGGATCAAGGCGTCCGATGTCCAGGAGGTTGTCATGGGCAACGTCGTCTCTGCTGGTCTGGGCCAGGCACCCGCTCGCCAGGCTGCAATTAAAGCAGGTGTGTGTGTCTGTGTGTCTGTGTCTGTGTCTGTGTCTGTGTCTGTGTTTTTCTGTGCGTGTGTCTGTGTCTGTGTTTGTGTGTGCGTGTGTGGTTCTATATGTCTGTGTATGTGTTTGTGTGTGTCTGTATCTGTTTGTATGTGGTTGTGTTCCTATATTTGCCCCTCTGTCTGTGTGAATGCGTGTGTGTATTTGTGTTGCAAGAGGGGGGTTATAATTAATATATTGTGGCCTTTGAATGACCTTTTGTGCCGTTTGCATCACTCACTAAACATGGTCATCCCCATCTCCTCCATGGCCGAATACGGATCGCCCTGTCGTCGCCTTACCCGTTCAGGCATCCCGGAAACCGCAGTGTGCTTCACTGTGAACAAAGTCTGCTCATCCGGAATGAAGGCCATTATGCTTGCCGCGCAGACGATCAAGCTCGGCGAACAGGCACGTGACCTACATGTGCGCCCTTCGCTGTGTGTGTGTGTGTGTGTGTTTGTGTGTGTGCATCGCTGACGTTGTGCCATCGTCGCTCAGTTATCGCAATGTCAACACACTCTGATTTTGCTGCTGTTCCTCACTCGCACACCTGGTGCTCACCCACATCATGCACATGTATACATACTCGCACACACACACATGCTACACACATGCTACACACACGCACACACACACACACTCACTCACTCACGCCTACACGCACACGCACACACGCGCTTAAACAGGAGATTATTGTTGCCGGCGGAATGGAGAGCATGTCGAATGTGCCATATTATCTTCCCAAGGGACGTGCCGGATTTGGATACGGCAACCAGACAGTCGAGGATGGCATTCTGAAGGATGGACTGATGGATGTGTACAACAACATTCACATGGTACGTTTTGTGCATTGTGTGTGTGTGTGTGTGTGTGTGTGTAATGTCTTCTCATTTTCCTCTATAGATTCATCGTTGTTCTTCGTACATCATGTATGTATGGATACTTCTGTGTGTAAATGTGGATGTAAATGTGTATAATTATGTGCATGTGCGTTTGTATGATTTTGAGTATGCGTATGTGCAAGTGGGTATTCTTATGTGTGCGCAGGATGCGTTTTCTGTCCGTTGTGGAGTGCCTTGCCTTTGTGTATCAATTATGTACATCATCTTGTCCAGATATTCGCACATGTCCTTCATGATGATCCGAAATGCACTGAAAATGGTTGGCCATGTGTCTAACAATCAACTTACACAACACAATTACAACCGCATCACACACACACACAAACACACACACAAACACGCACACACACGCACACACACGCACGCACACACACACACACACACACACACACACAAACACACTCACAAACGCACACACACATATACACATATTTCCACACATGAATGTAACTACACACGCACATGCATGCACCACGCACACACACACACGCACACACGCACACACGCTTTCACGTTACAGGGCAACTGCGCTGAAATGACCGCCAAGCAGTTTGCGATCACTCGACAGCAGCAGGACGAGTACGCAATCTCATCCTACAAGAAGAGTGCCGCTGCCGTGCAGGTGCGTACTGTATGTCTCTGTCTCTTTCTGTGGCAGCGTGGGTGTGTCCTTGTCGTTGTTACGATGAGGGATGGCCTCTGAGTTGCCTGAGTATGTATATGTTTGTTAGCGTTGCATTTGTGTTGTGTTGCGTTACTTCCACGTCGATGCGTCTTCGAACACAGGTGGAGTCTTTGTGTGTGCCTTGTGTCTTTTTGTGCACCTAATGCTGGACTGTGTGCCTGTCTCTTTTTTTTGCGATTGTGTGTGCTATTGTGTGTGTTTGTGTGTGTGTGACATGTGCTCATGCGTCTTCAATGACAATATGTGCAGACGGGTGCGTTCAAGGGGGAGATTGCGCCTGTGTCTGTCGATAAGGGAAAGGATAAGGTAAGGGCTCTTGTCTCAGTGTGGGGCCACTTAAACCATGCAACGCTGTGGTTGGGTTTAATTATGCATATCTTCTGTGGTCCCATCACTCCTCAGTGGCGTGTGTGTGTGTGTGTGTGTTTGATGGGTGTGTGCACTTGTTGCATTGCAATGTGCTAATCAGGGTATGTGTGTGTATGTGTGTGTATGTGTGTGTGCGTCCGTTGCATTACATCACAAACTGTGTAAATCCGTATGTGTGTGTGGTGTTTGTTGGGCATGTGCACTTGGTTGCATTTCAACATGTGTTATTCCTGTGTGTGTGTGTGTGTGTGTGTGTGTGTGTGTGTGTGTATGTGTGCATTTGTGTGTCCTTTGATTGAATCAGGTGCTCATTTCCGAGGACGAAGAGTACAAGAAGGTCAACTTTGATAAGGTCTCATCGCTGAAGCCCGTGTTTGACAAGAGCGGTGCGTTAACCCTAACCCTAATCTCTAACCCTTGCGAGTGATATTTAATGCGCTCCCCTTTGAAAGTTGCGTCAATTGTGCGCTGTTGCCGCGGCGCTCGGGTCGTCTCAGTGCGTGTGTGTGTCTGTGCGCGGGGGTCTTTATTTTTTCTGCTTCAATTTTTTATTAATTCTTCTTCGAGGAGTTACCGACACTTATGTTCGGGCTCTGTGGCCGTGCACACACACACATATATATATGTATATATATATATATATACATATTTATATATGCACACACAGCAAGCACAATGGCATTCTAACCATATCAACACTACCCATCACAGGCACAATAACCGCGGCTAATGCAAGCTCCCTGAACGACGGCGGTGCTGCGCTTGTGCTCATGTCGCTCGGGAAGGCGGAGGCACTTGGACTGAAGCCCCTTGCGCGCATCATTGGTGGGTCACTGGTGGACCATTGGCAGCACACGCACGCACACACACACACACACACACACACACACACGCGCACACACACACACACACACACACACACACACACACACACACACACACACACACACACAC
>CALSCR010000405.1:0-20840 GCA_943704495.1 Pigoraptor chileana
CGCATAATGAGAGAGAAAGATGTAGGATTCAAGTCAGTGTCTTACGCACTGTGCCCTGGACTCCACAAGAGAGAGAGAGAGAGAGAGAGAGAGAGAGAGAGAGAGAGAGAGAGAGAGAGAGAGAGAGAGACAAAGTGTGCGTGTGAGTGTATTGCGGGTATATGGAAACTTAAATTGAAGCCCATTTGCCCACAACAACCAGCGCATTGTTGCGGCACCAGGAACTCCCCAGCGATCGAGAGTCTCCGCCATTGCGCAAATGTACTGCGATGCACGATTGGCATGCCGACTGCCGAGCAAAGTGTTTGTTCCCGCGCCAAAGGTAGGAGAAGACCGCGACGACCGCACGCAAATGCAGCATGCGCACACGTGGAATGAGTAACAAAAGCCAGGCCGGCTCGAGATAAGCCCCACGTCTAACACCGGGAGCCCATTCATCCCACGCGCAGGTCGATGCTGCAGCCGTGATCCTGGTTCCCAAGCGAATCATATCCCCCGAACTGGCTGACTTCACCTCGACAGAAACAGTGATGCGCGGGCTCTTTTCCTTTCGCCGCAAAACGCTGCGGAACAGTGCAAGGTGAGCCGCATTCGCTCATACATGCTTGATTGCCCTAGTTGCTTGGTTGAATTGGGCTGATTCGGAGGGTGTGGGCGTCCACAATCCGCACACAGCGCTCTATTCCCCGATGCTGCTGTCGCGGATGCCTTCCTTGCGCGGGCGTCCCTCAACCCATCCCAACGGGCGCAGAGTTTAGACAATGACTCCCTCATGAGAGCCGTCGCCGCTTACATTGCCATGAAAAAAACGTGCGGTCCGGGAGAGTGGGAGATGAGTCCACCGAATGCCGACAAAGTGGCCGACAAAGTGGCCGACAAAGTGGCCACATAAATTAAAGTTGAACGAGAACCAGATCGAGCGCTTTCTTTCATGCGCGCCCCGCATGACTCGCCGGCGTTCCAGCCGCACTCACAGAAGCAGATGGTGTGGACCCCCCATAGCTTGCTCTGAGCGAGACGTCAACGTCTGATTTCTTGCCCACCCCGGACGCTGCCATACCCACAAGGCGGCGGGCGGCGGGAGACATCTGTACGGCGGCGGGCGTCATCCGGGAGCGACCGCCAGAGCCAAACGGAGAGTTCCGGGGGGATTCAAATCGCGCAATGTTCGGTGTAGCGCCTCCAGTGCGCCTGACGCGGTGGCGCTGACTGGCGCGCTCCGACAGCGCAATGCCAATCTGCTCTCTGCGCGACACGTCTGGCATTCGAAATGCAGGGCCTGGCGTAGCCGTGACAACAGCATCAGCGTCCAGCCGCACAGGCGTTGATGCTATGTTGCCCCACGTCATGAGCGGCGAAGCGTCCACACCCGGGGCAATCACCGGTGTTGCGAGATAGGTATATGCGCCGCCTGCGTCCCCGACGGGCGCCTCAGCTTCCGCAGTTACCACTGGAGGGGCACTTTCCTTCCAGGGACGCTCTGCGTGCTTTAACAAGATCTCCCGCGGCACACGCGTGTTCACATGGCTGACGGACCTCCCTTCACCTTCACGTACGCCAATTGTCGACGGACTCGTGCCCTCGGGATAATACATGAGCAAATTGTGCACTCGATACCCCCACGGGTCCGGTGCACCCGCGCGTCGTGAGACCTCACTGGCTGGCTGTGCCGCTAATTGAAGTTGCTTTGTTTCGCTGTCAAATACCCAGGCGTACCGTCTTCGGTGACGTTCTCGAGTCTTGTCCATGATTTTGTTAAACGACTCATTGTCTTCGCTTGTGTTCGAATACAAAAAAGTGTCCAACGAGCCATCTTCGCAATGCTGTTGCGGAGCCGGATCCCTTGTGTCAAGAAACAACTCTGTCTCGCGTTGCGCGCGAAGTTTCGGAAGGTCAGGGAAGAAGTCGCGCTCAATGATTCGCTCCATACGGTTCACAAACTCATCCTCGTCGAGTACCTTCGCAGGGGGAATTTCTTTGGAGCTCTCATTGTCAGTCAAAGAAATAGCGCCACCAAGCGGACGCGACACGATTTCCTTCTTTAAACTCATGGCTAATGTGTGTCACGGAATCTTTCACTTTTCACCGCCGTGATCAGAAATAAATTGCATCCTGAGAATTGTTATTCGGAACAAACGATTTCACGCCACTACTGGACCAGTCAGGGTTACACCAATTTAACCCTACCCCAATCAAGTACCATCAGTAAGGTTTTGAACTTGAGAGATTAACAAAATAAAATATTAAAATTTAGTTACAAGTGAACAACAGCAACTTTAGCGTTGTATTAGTGGCAGTAATACTATTTCAGCCACACTGCTGGCTGGGCCGATGATCAACAAACCCATGCAGGAAGACACAAAGAAAGACACAAAGAATCTTTGTGTCTCTTTGTGTCTTGTCCATGCAGTAAGGAGGCTCTCGAGCCTGCGCAGGTCTGGTCTCCTCTCTCCTACATCTACTATTATTCTGCGCGGTAAAGCAAAACGAAGAAGGTAAACAAAGAACTCGGGCCAAACGCGTAAGCATTGTTTATTATTATAGGGGTACGTCCTAGGAGATCAGGTTCAGTCAGCAATTGTGCTCGAATACCAACCAAAGTATTTTCTCAATTTTGTCATCAAATATATGTAGGTAGTGAGTGCCATTTAACATTCACATGGCCTGCCCAAAATAATTCTCTCTTTTTTCGCCAAAGACACTGTCTATCAACTCAACTACCAACTTCGTTGTGCCATTATAATCAAATTATGTTGTCGCGATAGAAATATATATAATACAGTTAAACACTACTCCTGTGATATAACATAATACGTAAGAGTTCGTTCCAAACAAACGGGTATATGTTCTATATGAATGAATGATCGCAATTTGGGCACCAGCAATTGCATTTACATTTAGCAGTTGTATCCGTTGTTATTGTTTTATGTGTGTATGCGAATGCGAGGCATAAATATTTTATATTTATACTTACATATTTATATACACGAAGACGTATGAGTTTTCCAATTGTGACTATTGGCATTTGGGCTTCCATGGGAAACAATCTCAACAGGATATTTATCATCAAATGTCCATGGCGTGATACCAGACGTTTAATGGGATAGCGCACCGAAGCAACTAGAAATTGGGAGATAGCACCGAAAGTATTAAAAATATTGCCACTTAAATTTGTCCTCCTGCTTTAATAATCTTCAAAGAATTGTTGAACAATGCTCTCAAGTAGTAGTTCCCTTTCGATTTATTGCCACATATGTGTTATGTATGATATATTTGACACATACTTGACACATCCTCGTCAGTTGTCAGTTGTACATGCAATTTCGCTCCTACTAGTGGAAGTCGAAACTGCCTTATTGCACCCGGAAATTGTGCTGGTACAAGTTAGGTGAAAAGTTATTGGCCATGAAGTAGCCCCCCGGAAAGCCCTATTTAAATTGTTTTCTGCAGTTACATATTATCATTATCGCACCCTCCTGATAATTGTAAGTCACGAAAACTGCCCTGCCCGAAAATTTATGCGGACTTTGGTACTAGAAGTGTCAGTGGAATTGGTATCATTACAAAATTTGCCACCTTTCGTTTTGGTCAGGTCAACACAGGCAACCATTGTGGTTTGCATTTTTTTGGTTCATACGCGATATCGCGAACGAGAAAACTCCAAAAATCGCGAAACTTCGTAAATTCGTGTGAGCTGTTTCTTTTCGGCGCCAAAGTCTACTGATTTGAAAATCGAAATATTTACACAAATTGCGCCAAATTTGACAGGCAAATACAGTCTGTTACAACATCAGCAATGTTATTTGAATCACCGGCATTTAGAATCAGCAGCATGAATCAACGAATTTAGACAGCATAAGCACACATACCCCGTTCACCACAGCATACTTCAACTGATGGGAGCAAGCATCCAGGGTTGCAGTCATGTCGCAGTTAACCCCAGGCTTCATTGCGCGCATATGGGACCTAGCTGGACAATCTCGTGGACCATTTGCAGCAAGCCCGTCCGAAGCAGATCATAGTGTCGTGGTTGTCCTTGCCATATACAGATGTGAGTACCCGACTGGTAGCTTATGCCTCTACGTGACAGGCATCCCACAGTTGCTGATAGTGTACCCTTATTCGTCCCTTGTGCAGACATGCCAGATGCTGCCTTTCTCTCAGCGACTGGGGGGACTGTCGAAAGTGCAACGACAGATGCATTTGACATAGTTATATCGGACGGAGTACAAAAAGTACGTGGCTTATTTGTTTCACATTCCTCTTCGCTCAGACCCGCGATATATGCTCACACACTTACGCACACCTCTGCAGACAAAGTGTGTTCTGTCGCAAGATCTCAATCGACTGGTACACCAGCACGAGCTTCTTCCGTCTTTGCGCATCAAGGTTTGTTCACAATTATGATGAGGATGAAAATCATAACAAAAAAAACAACTTGTGTTCTCACATAGTGGCTCTCGTGGGTTTTGTACGGGGTCACAGGTGAAAAAGGCTGCGTTACGTTGGGACGAAGTTACGATTGGAGCGCCCCCATTTATCATCCTTGAGCAACTGGAAATTCTCTCTCTGTACAACGGCGCCATGCCCGACGCAGCTGTGGGTGCAGCATCGAGCAGTCAATTGTCGGCGTCCGCTTGTTGTTTGCATCATCATGCAATATGTCCATCCATATAGAACCACAGTTTGATGCCTTACACGCCCATTCGTACGTAGAACATGACATGCTAAAACGATTGGGGGTTCTATCTCTCCATCCATGTTTCTCATGCAGTTTCGTGCGGATGCCCCAGAGAGAGAAATGGAAACAATGCCGCTCGTGGGACACCGCGCCTACTATCGCGCCATGTGGAACGAGCACGACCCGCCCGAGTTTGACCTGCGCTGGAACGTGCCTGTGGACTTGCTGAGTCACGTGAGCAGATACATGTGTGTGCATTTTACGTCTATTAATCCCCACTTTGTTTCGAGCGACGTGGGCTGCAAATTGATTCACTGACATGCACTCGATGGACATGAACACACAACAACGTACGCGGGCTGTTATGGAACAGGAATTGAGTGTGGCGGTCCCCATTGTCAACCTGTCGGCCAACGCGAGTATGCGGGGCCCTGTGCGCGGCCGCGTGGTCAGCAAGTCGCAGCTTGTGTTCTTTGGGCGGCCAGCTGATTCGCGCGAGAAGAGCCCCTACCAGTTCTACATGGACATTGGTAAGTGGCCGGCGCCGCAGCCTCATCCCACCCTCCCCCCTCTGCAATGTGTGCGTTGATTCACCCATGTGCACTCCTGTGCTTCTCCAGACGACGGTTCGGGCCAAATACCTGTTGTCGTGTGGAACACGTCTGTGCCACGATATTATTCCTCGATAAGCGTGGGCGACGCAGTCGAAATAAGCGGCTTCAAGATAAAGCGGGCGCTGAGGCAGGACACACGCTGGGAGCTGTCAGTGAACCCCGAAAATCCCTCCGGATCCATTCGCCTGCTTTCCGGTGTCCCAGCGGCTGCATTGCCGCAGAGGCCCACTGCTCACCGACTCTGCGCGCACATCGCTCTAGTACCAGACGGCACAATCACGGATGTTGTTGGCGTCGTGTCATTTTCAGGACGGGTGCAGCGCGAGCGGCTGACAGGCCCATCTCACGGGTTTGCAGAGTATCGTTGGATTCAGATTGTAGATGGCTCGCATCCAAAGCCCATTGCGATGAAGGTGTATTCGTGCTCGCAGCCGCTTTTGTTTGCGCAAATACGGCGTGGCGTTGTCTTTGGTTGCAGCGATGCCAAGGCATGCATCGACATGCCCGTGATGCTCTCGCGCGCCCACCGCACGCTCCACCTGCGATCAACGCCGACATCCCAGTTGGCAATTGCGCCTCGCGCATCATCGCTGCCAGCTATTTTCGCTATTCCGGAGGATTCCGCAGTCGTACTCGACGTTCTTGCCAACAGTAGACAGGACACACTCGACGATGGCCTCTACTTTGATGCAACTCCGCTTCCATACGCATATGGCGCAGAACCAGACGCTCCTGTTTTGGCGGCCGCCGAAGTCGTGGCAGCCGTCGCTGAGATGCAGTGGCGTGAGGCTCGGCGACTGGTGGTGCAGGGCCGCATTGTTGCTATGCAATGGCACGGCGGGAATGCTCCAGCTGTGCCCGTCGTCGCGAAGCCCGCAAAGCGAAAACGGACGGCACCAATGGAAGAAACACATTCCGTTGCCTTCACGTCTGACATTGCGCAGACGACCCAGCCACTAACTACGATTGCATCAGAGGTGCGTTTATGTGTTGCATGTAAAGGAATATGTATGCATCGGCAGTGGGTTGTTGACCATCGCAAAACCACGAAACCACGTGCAATTCTTGCAGCCGCCTGGGCACGGTGGCTACTGGACGGCCACGCTTCTGGGCCTAAACCAAACTGTCTCGTTGCAATTGGTAATCGCTTCATCGCACAAGGGACTGGATGCGGTGAGCCAAAACAATCTTTGTACACGCAATCACAACAAATTCCATCCATAGTATCTCATCCTTCGCATCTGAATTTGCCCTCAACAACAATTGCGTTACGATGCGATGGTCAGGAACCCACTAAGGCCCTCCAGGCCATTACATACGGAGAAAGACGCGCAGTCCTCTTTGCAATGGCTGGAGTCTCTAGACACGAGGTTGGAATATGGCCTGAGCGCGTGAGTTGTGCACCCTGTATTACGAGTCCGCACTCACCACGCGCCCACCATCTATCTAGCTTGCGAACCGCATTGCAGGGCAATCAATCGTCGCTGTCATTGACGCGTTCCGCCAAGATACGAGGCTTATGGAGCTCGTTCTCGCCGGCATCGCGTAATCGATCGACGCGCCTAAAGCCGTCCAGCCATGGACACCAATGTCCGTCGCATGTACGTTGCATTCTTACTGGCAACGTCGACCAGTGCCTCCCTGTGCAGAGCGGCCTGCGTCCGTCATTGTCATTGCGCCAGCATGAGTGGACTGCGGCGCGTGCTCATACACACATCATAACACCGACACAATTACACGAAGAAGTGGAGCAGATTGAGCCTCGCACCTGCAGCCCGCGCCTCTTCATCACCGCTGCCACAAGCGAAGCGAATTTCAGCGATGCATGAGCAGATGCAGGCACCGTCTGGAGGCTCCCAATAAATGCCGCGAAAGTCCCATCATCAAGCGTGGCCTGCAAGCGAATAGCATGTTGAGCTCAGTGTGGGTTGTGGTTGAGGGGCCAGGCGACGGCTCTGCGTGGGTGGCACTGGGTGCCCATGCATCAATATGTCTCACCGCCGACTCAACAATAACTTGCACCAGCGGCCAAAGCAGCTCATTACGGACCACATCACGCATCCGCCCTAATTCCGCAACATGGCTGTGGGCGTAAGATATGCGGTATAAATGAAGTGCGACTTCTTCGTTGCTTGACAACAGGAAACAAAGACGTGGACAAACAAAGCGTCATTACTCAGAGATCAACAAAGACAACAACGTTACAAGTATTCGCACCGCAGGAAGTGGCCAGGCACGGCACTAGGAAGGAGATCACCACTGAGTTTGACAAGCACATCTGCCGTGCCAACATTCGTATCTGCACAAGACGGGAGACAAATCATGAGTACGTGCAATCCCAGACGAGTATCGCGGGCAGAATGGGCACAGGGGACTGCTAAATTGGCAACAAGAGATGTCGTACCAACTTCCGACAACGCGTCAAGGATAGGGAGAAAGATGCCCTCGACAACGGCGCGAGGATGCACCGTTAGCGCCGCCACAGAGGCCGCCAGCTGCCGCGGAACGGGGCGCTGCGCCAGACCAAGCGCAAGGAGCTGCACGGTTCGTGGTTGAACGGGGCCTGGTTACCATAAACGGCCAATGGAGTGCAGAGTGCGCCAAAAGTATCGATGGCTTTGAAAACACCAGGGCACCACATTACTGCGACCAAAATGCGACTCCCGATGACCGACCTTAGGAAGAAGGAGATGGCGAGCAAACGCAATGCACTGCAATACGCCCACAGACCCGCACTGCCCAAGCAGTTTGCATGCCACAAACACAGTGTTGTCTGCAAGGGCCAAAAATGTCCTCTCTAGTCTCTCAAGCTGTGGAGGAGGAAAAAAAACACACAAACACCGGAGAGTGCGTTGCATCAACACTTGTGGCCAATTCCAAATCAACAGCGACTTGTTGCTCATGAGTTACCTCTAGCGTAGTCAAAGTACAAAACATAGCGACATCCCCTTCGTTCGCCGTCTCTCCGCTTTCCCAGCAGGCAAATAGACGGAGAAGAAGTGCAGTCCTTGTCTCTCCATCATTCAAGTGGCACGTGACGGCCATTGCAGGCAGGGCAATGTCAGTCGTCCCTTCAACCACAGTTGTGTCGCAAACACTCATTCTACGAACACCTATTCGCGACATATTCCAGTCCCGGGCGGGCGACTCGGTCGAAGCCCAAGATCCTCTGGGTGCAGAGACGCGCTGCGTGACACTGTGGTTGTTGCCCGGGTGTGCTTCTGATCAGTACCAGTTTCTCTGCCTTCCGTAATGCGGGACGCGTGAGATGCCGCCTACCGTGGTATGGATGCCCACAGGCCACGCCCGACGGCGGCGCAGTTTAGACGGACGCGCATGTCAGTCGACAGACACCCTGGTTTCAGGCCGTCTGTCGCGAATCAACTGAAAAGCTCGTCGAGCCATGCTGAAAAATTGGTTAGGCAAGCGTCAACATGTAATAACAACATGTATATTAATCAATGAGGTGCTGTGTGGTGCTCCACCAGTGTGTGCTGGACCGGCATCCACGATAGCGGACAGCAGGAGCAGTGTGAACTTCGTCTGAACAGTCTGCATCAAGGGCAAATAGCAAGAAGACCGAATAATGAGAACGCAAATCCCTTTCTTTGTCCAATTAGCTGCCGGTCTCAGACTACTCTGAGGTCAGTCCGACCGTCAGTGTTCTGATTTCCGATCGGTGACGCATAGGCCCACGTGCCAGACTTACGCCGCATACTCGGATTGCAAGTCGGTTCGTGATCACTTGAATTATGACTGTCACGCACAGTTGGTAAAAATACAGACAGAACGGCTTCGAACTCGTGCCCATTTTATTACTTGAAGATGATCATTCCGGTGTTCGATCTGGCGCAGGACGATGAATTTGTCACAGTGATAATTCACGCACCGCACGTGAAGGTGTGTGCATCGCCGTATAAGTGTTGAGTGTGACTAGCATTCAAGTGCGTGGTACTGATACTTCTCCGATTCCCGGCAGGCACAAGATGTTGATTTCTATGTTGTGGACAAAGAATTCAAGTTTACGCTTCCTCCATACTTTCTCAAGTAAGTACCTCGTGCACACAAACTTCGTGGCATCCCTGTGTAGGATTTGTGACCTCCTCACCAACACATTGCATTTGCTTCGCATGCGTAGACTTGAGTTTCCTGGATCCCTGATTGAGGATGGCCGGGAGCACGCGGAATACCGGGTGGATTCGGGTGACGTTGTGGTTCGCCTGCCAAAACTCGTGCGTGGCGAACATTTTGCCGATTTGGACCTACTTGCGTCACTTCACGCGCCCACCCGGCGGACTACTACTTCACGTCCTCTCATCGAGGTAATCTCTTCCACTGAAATTCTCGAAAATGGTGCTGGCGTTGACGGTACGGGTGCTCCATCTGCGGAGCCGGATGCGTATGGCGTTCGGTTTGCACGGGCACTGGACCCTGAATTTGGGTGGCAGCTGCCGGCCGACGAATTCCGGCCTGCGACCGACACACTGCTCGGGCGTCACGGATACGGGTTTGATGGACAACACGGCGGGTTTCTTGGCAATCTGCAGCGAGACATGCGTGACATTGTTGACATTGAGGCGCCGGAAGCGATGTCGCCTGTCGAGCGGCGATCTGCGCGCATTCTGGCAGAAGACACGCAATTTGACGAGGAACATTACATGGCGGATTTTGTCTGTGACGAAGAGATACGGAGATTGATTGCGTTCGAGTCGCGTGCAGAGCGGCAACTGCGGAAACTGAGTGGAGCTGATGTGGGCGACGCCGGAGACCCCGGGCAGGGCGATGCGGCTGCTGGTGCCGGTGGCCTGCGTGTGCAAGTCAAGCTGAGCGACGAGGACAGAGATGACATGCGCAAGCTCCCGCGAAAGGAATGTATCCCCCCCTTTGCAATACCAAGAGCAAAAGCAATGGTTTTATCTTGTGGTTTGGTCTATGTCATGTTAGGCATGCTGATTTCACCTTGACTCCTACGTGCGCCTTCCTCTCTCTGTTTCTGTCTGTCTCTCTTCTGCAATGCAGACATTGTCAACGACGAGCGGACCGTGTATTTGGGTCTTGTTGACCTGCTGTTTTCACACGCATACGACCACCGCACAACAGAGGGCGATCCCTCTGTGGAGTCGGCCTGGACAATTGCCAAAGTTAGCCCCACTCTTTCCCACCTCGACCGCTTTGATTCCATTGGGGACGTTGCCGTCGCCTGTGTCCGACGAGCGCTCTGCTTTCCCCTCTACCGGCATTTTGATCTTTGTAGCCGTATACTTCGCGACGTTGTCTGCGCCTTAAAACTAGGACGCCGCGGTGTACTGCAGCGACTTCTTGAGACGCGTCGTATTCTTGCGCAAGACGACAGCAAGCGAGTGTTGTGCAGCCTTTATTTGGATGACTACTGCGTTTGGATACAGCTCGCCCGAGAGGATACCCTGGCGTCCCTGGCAGTTGCACTTGCGGATGTGTGTGCGTCGTTGGGAAAGGGTGACGTGGGTTGGGATCTCGTGCTTCTCGAACAAGCCGCCACTGCGGCTGCCGAGGAGGAGCCGGAGGCGCCACAATGAAGCACGAATGCATGCATATCGGCGTGAGAAATGACTTGGTTGCCGCCGCACTGGAAGGGGTGGGGATGCTGCACAGTTGCAGGCCTGGGATCCTCATTTGCGCGATTCCTCAGCGACAGTCGCCATGCGCTCCCCAACGCTGGGATGGTCACGCAGCACTGTACGCAGACTGGCGAGCAGATGCGATGTCGATGCAGATCTCGCCGCATAGCTATCGCTTTTGCTCTCCTCTAATGCTCGGCCCACTCTGTAAAAGAATTCGATTCCGCCCGCCGCATGTCCCCCGCGTGCAGCCGCCGCATCTGCACGCAGCTCTGTTTGACGTGAGAATGCGCGATGTGCAACAATAGCAGCAGCTGCGCCAAAAACACCCGCCGCTGCTGCGACAGGCACCGGTACGCGCACAATGGTCCGGAGATACGCCGGAACCAGGGTGACGACGCAGAATAGGGCATAGTCGAGGACTCCCTGGCGGAGATGGTCTGAAACGATGCAGTCATATCATTAGCGACACATCTTTAAAGCGCTCCGTGACAGCACATATAAAAGGCGTATATACCTATCTAAAATTGACCAACCTTCGTTACGAATGTGCGCAAGTTCATGTGCAAGCTGGAAACGTTCCATCGCCGACAGGCTATCCGCAGCTGGATCCACGATAAATCGCACTACCATGGATTCTGGCACGACCAGAAGAGCGCGGGAAAACGGATGAATGCGGGATCCGGAAGCGGCGGGAGTGAATAGCTTAGAGACAACCATAAGGTCCACGCGATCGAGCGTTGTGCCGAGTGTTGCTGCGACGGCGGCCAGTTCTCGTTGCAACGGCGGGGGTGTGGGAGAAAGCAGCACGCCGTCATATCTGCGCCACGCACAAACAGACCGAATGACAGATCAGTGGGCGCTTAACACAGTACACAGACTTGCTTAAGCAGAAAATTTGACGGTGCGGTGTGCATGCAACTTGCACATGTACCTTGAGGAAGTGAGCGCCCGCATTGCGCGGTCAGCAACTGGCGAGGCGACCCATAGGATGCCGCCTACAACTGCAGCAGACGACGCATAAACAGTAAAAAACCTCCGCGACGACATGTTTCGACAATGTATGCAGCTAATTTATATATTGCTGAAATATGAGTCTGTAATTAGAGTGTGTGCGATTCCATGCGAACGCCGACAGTCTCAGGACGGCTGCAACTCGCAATTGTCAAATACTCTCGACTGACAAAAAATCCAGTTGAATGGCCGCCGATTTGTCATCATCTAGCCATGAGACAAACCGTGACACACGGGCCGTGACGTCACTTCCACTTCGTTGTTTCTTGCCACTCTGGCTGCATACTCGGAGCTCGGCAAATATGAGGGCATTCGTTATGACTATTATGCGTGCCGAACGATCGTGAGGTCTCAATTAAGAATGGCGGTTACTGCGGAAGCCCTTGCAGCGAGGCTGCGGGACGCGCTCACGGCAGAGCATGTGGTACTGTGGAGACTTTTCGCACTGTTTATTGAAACTTAAACAATTGCTTGGTGGCTGGCTCTGGCTGATTTTTTCTCCCATTTTGCATCGCTGCATCGCGAGCATTCCCAGGAGGTCTTTGATGCTTCTGGTGGTTGCGGGGGCAAGTTTGAGGTATGCATTTTTCGTGGACTGGGCCCGCTACATCCGACATCTTCGATTGAATGTCGGTTTTTACGTCTTTGTGCGTTCTTGTTCTCATTTTTTTCAGGCGCTGGTTGTCTCGTCGGTTTTCGAAGGAAAGACGTTGCTGCAGCGGCACAGGTATGTCTTTGACGCATATGCACACCATATGCTGTTGGTCACAGAACACTTGCGCACCGATCGGTGTCTGACGAGAACACTTTGTGTCGCTTGACAGGATTGTCAATGCGGCCATCAGCGAGGAACTCAAGTCGATCCACGCCTTTTCACAGGTGTGCATCGTGTTCAAGGACGCTCACTATCGCTGATTCCGCGACACAAACTGATGAAAGATATCCTGCTATTTCACCAAACGCAGAAAACACTCACTCCCGCACAGTGGAAGAACGCAGCAACACAGTGACGACAGCTGGCATAAACAATTCATTTGCAACGCGTGCATTTAAACACAAACGACACAGACACGTCCTGTTCAGAATAGAAAGTGCAGTTCACAAAAGCATCGTCTTCATCCGCTGGCATCTCCGCTCCCGCGTCGCATTGCCTCTATGCTCTTGACGATGGCAGTGAATTCGGGGCGTCGGGGTGGCTCAATTGCGCAGCAGTCGATGGCGAGCTGCATGAGCGCTTCTGGACACCCTGCACACGACGGGTGGTGGCGGAATTTGTCCACGTCAAGGCCAAACTCAGAGGTGCGCGGCATCTCGTCCGGGTCTGCCTTCATGCGCCCAATGATCTCACAGAGCACAATGCCATACGAGAAAACGTCGATTTTGGCATCGTACTCTTCGCCACGAAGCATCTCCGGTGCCATCCTGCATTCGTTGTGCCGCCAATTTGCATCAGTAAGGCAACAAAAGCCTTGCCTTTTGAGTCCCGAAATGGAAACACGCACACATACTTTGTCGCACATATACAGAGCTATAAACAAGAATCACAAGATGGCCAAGAACTGTGCGCTATGGACATACCAGTACGGCGATCCAGCCACCGTCATGCGCTGTGCACGGTCGGAGACGGACCGAGCGAGCCCAAAGTCAGCGACAACAATGGACATGTTGGAGCGAACGAGACAATTTTTGCTCTTGAGATCTCGGTGAATAACGCGCATCGCGTGAAGATACACCATTCCCCGTGCGATGTCGTGTGCAAAGCGTATGCGTAGGGACCACGGCAGGTCCACTGCTGGGTTCTTGATAAGCTTGCGCAGAGTGCCACCCTCAATGAACTCGGTGATGAGATGCAGCTTCCTGTCTTTCACAAACACACCGATGAATTCGAGTATGTTGGGGTGCAGCAGCGTCTTCAGTAAAGATACTTCCTTCAGAAAACTCACGCGCGCCTCCTTGTCGTACGACTTCAGCTCCTTCAGCACCATGACGGCGCCAGTATGCTTGTGCGTCACCTTGAACACCTCGCCGTAAAAGCCCTTGCCAATCCGCTCGCCAACTTCAAGATCGGCAAGGCGGAAGATGCGTGACGACAGGCGGCGGTGCATTTGAGGGGGCGAGCTGACGAGGTCCTCGTCGCCGCTGTCGAGGAGCGTCGATGATGGGCGGGACCCGTCGTCCTCGGGAACTTTTAAGCCGCCGTCGGGGGATTCAAGCACGCGCTCAGTCAGCAATTCGACTGTGCGAATGGCGAGTGCGTTTAGGGTTGGTGGCAGTTGGTTAGTTGGTGGGACGGTATGATCCACAAAAACAACAAATACCTCCTCAAATCAACACTCACACACACACACATAACATACATCTCATTCACAAATGAAACCACAACCACACTCACGATTACAACACGCGCGATTCTATGGCGAGTTAAAGCCACCTGCTACACACGGCCGAATTCGCAGCACAAGGTCGCCCGGAACATTCTTGAGCATGGTCGTCACCGTGTCGAGCGAGCATCCCGATGTCTTTGCGCCATTCACCTCGAGTATTTCATCGCCAACACGCACATCGCCGCAATTGTCTGCGCGCGAACCGGGGAGGAGCCGAGAGACAAATATTCCGGCGATGCGCTCTCCACCGTCGCCCTCTCGTATATACATTCCCAAAACGCCGCCGGTTGCAGGCCGTACGATCGTCACCAACTTGGTGCCATCGGTGCCCAAAGATACTTTTGCTGCAATTTGCACACACAAAAACGTCCCGTAGTAAGCGATGTGGACGGCCACGAGCACAACTTCACTAGCAAAGTGATGCATGAGCACACATCAGACAAGTTCAATAAACCCACTGTTTGCAGGCGGCGCATCAGTGGCAGCCGGAAGCCGCGGAGTGGCAGTGACAGGCGAGCCCTGCGCGGTACACGCCGCACAAACAATTCCAGCGTCCCGTATGGCAAAAAGCTCGCCAACATCAAGCATTTTCCCACAAGCACCGCATAAGAAGCACTCGGTGTGGTATAAGCGGTCCTGCGCGGCCATGATTGGGCCCGTGATGTACTGGCTGCAACCATGGCAGCGTTTCCCGAATCGGCGCAGAAAGCACCCATCGCAGAAAGGGTTCGCATCTCGCTCATAGTAGTACTTATCAAGCGCACTTCCGCAGTCAGTGCACCTGCAGATGTCAAGAAACACAACGGGCACAGCATGAACAATTGCAGCAGAAGCATGCCACACGGAGCAATGGTCAACACATACGCATTACCTGAAACAAGCTTGATGCCAGTCCCGGCCCATCGCTTGCAGCACGCGCTGGTCGGTCACGAGCTGACGGCAGCGGCTACATACTGCAATTCGGTACAATTGCATTGCATTAGAGGGACACTGGCCACACTGCACGCGGGTGCTGCCAACGGGAACAACATGTCTGCATGCACGAGAAGTCAATTGTGTGCGTACCCGGTGCCTTTGAAGCGTCGGCCATGGTCGGGAGAGGCGAGGCTTCAACGGGACCATGCCACCGCGCACGCAGTGTAACCAGGCAGGCAAACAAACACAGGCACAGTCAAGTTGGCTGCGTCACCACGCGGCAAGAAACGCGCTCACACAAAGGACTACTGACACTGGTCCCTCTGCGGGTGGGCAATTACAAATGGGCGATTCTATGGAAGGAAGGCGCGCAATGAAACAAGCACGTTCCCAATAAAGTGAACTTACTGGTCTGTGCGTCTTGTTCAGTTACTTGTCGCACCCATCCTGTCAGTGCGGCAGCGAATGTGTGTGTGTTGTGTGAGGCCGAGCGTGGAGAGGCCGGACCGTTCGTGTCTGTTTCGACACCCCGGATGTGGGCATCACCGCAAAGTGGGCATCCGGGGTGCACACCGGACAAAAACAAAGCCACTGCCCGCAAAAGCGTTGGGTCGCATTGCGAATTCATTGGCGAAACTCAGCCCGTTTCAATATGCGCGCCCCGGCTGAGTCTGGGTGGAGTGCTGCGTTTTGGGGGCACGGCGAGGAATACGCAGAGTTGATATATTCCGGCAGAGACGGCACCATTAAGAAGACGAGGACAGCTTTAGTTGTTGCATGCGCAGTTTTGTCACTGTTGTTATAATTGAGTTGCATTTATTGTGTTCTTTGAAAACCCCTGCTTCACCTGTCAAGCGATTGCGCTCCTCTGCTTCGTAGAATGTGTCTGCCTATGTCCGCTGACGGTGCCGTTTGAGACCAACGGGCGCGAAAGCGAGTGCCTCCTTTGGCGAAAGGTGTTTACGCACCGATTTCACGCCATGGAGGCGTCAGACGCGGCATTGTCCCCTAAACACACAACGCAAGACAGTGAAGTCGCGTCGTCGTCGGCGCCGTCAAGTGCGGCGAATCCATTACTCCTTATCCCTCTGTCTCACTCTCACGGCCGCTCAATGTCGGAAAGCACCCTCTGCGATGCCTCGGATGCTGGCAGTGGGGAGCGACCGTCGTCCTCGCCCACGGGCAGCGACCCGGATCTTGCGTCTTCGGGCGGCAACCGTGTCGGAAAACGTAACTCCCAGGTCATGAAACTCGTGTCTGCGTTCGAGCAGTTGCCCTCTCGCCCGGAGCAGCTCGCGTCGCCCGCGGCTCCCACTCCCGCACAGCAGACAGCTCTGGAGGATGCCCGTGTCGATCCAAATCTGTTCAATTCTTCGCGCACCGTATTCGAGCAACACGGGCAGCCTGCGCCGGCTCCACAGCGGTCTAAGAGTGTTGATTTTGGTGGGGTACCGGCGGTCCAGATGCATCCGCAGGTACAGCTCACGGGTGGCCACGAAGGTGATCGTCGCCCCCCATTGCCTCGGAAGATGTCCATCATTCTCACTGACGCGCTGGACATGCTTCCCGTCCATGACTCTGGTGCGGATGTGCGTGTTGTGACAGTACCGCGGCCTAGCTTCAGTCGGAGGCTGTCTTTCATCACATCCCGTCATGTGGCCCAAGAGTTGGACACGACTGAGGACAGCGCGAGCGGAGCGGCAACGTCACAGATGACCGCTGCCGAGGGGGGCACCCAGGGCATCGACGGTGAGCGTGTTTTTGATGGCGTGTTGATGAAATGCGTGATTCTATAGCGTTGTCGCGAGTGTTGAGACTCCATTTGGCCCTGCGCTTGCGGTAGTGAATGGGCGTTTGCTGACCACAACTCGCAAAACAATCATTCAATTGTACAGACTCGATTCAGCGCGCCCTGCAGTGGCTAATCAACGCCCTGCAGCCGACCGAAATGTGCCGCATGATTGTGGAACTGGACGCCGGTGGCATGGGCGGTGTCAGCGGCTCAAATTACCTCGCCCTTGTCTCCAGTCGGCAAAATTCGCACGAATTTGTGCTGCTCACCCTCGACAAAGCCACATCACCGCCCGCGTCGCCGCACGTGGGCCCTGCACCGGCCGAACTCTTTTCGGTTGGAATCGTTCTGCCTCTCTTCCGCCACATGTCCGTCAATCTGAAGGGCGACGGCACGTTCTCGGTCGAGACCGAGTCACGACGGCGATACGCTTTCAAGACATCTTCCGTGCGGAGCATGTGGTCGACTATAATGACCGTCAGGGATGCGCTCGATCGCACCCTCAAGGCCAACGTGTACGACGGCGCGGGGCCCAAATGGGTAGCTTATTATGAGCACTTGGCATCACCGGCGCGGATGCTGCGCACAGACGTCGCGGATGTGAGACCGGAATCGCCCGAGCCTTCGCGCGCCGTGTACGTTGAAGCTGCACCCGGGGAGCCATATCGCCCTACGCGGGACGAGCTGGTGCGGGAACTGCGCGAGGTGATGATGCACGCCGATCTTGACGACATTTCGTGCAAGGACGTGCGCGATGCCCTCGAGGCCCATTTTGGCATCCCTCTCGGGTACTGCAAAGAATTTATCGACGAGCAGATGATGCTCATTGTGGGACAAATGGACCCTCCATCTAAAATATTCGACCATCTCTATCTTGGCTCGGAGTGGAACGCGTCCAACAAGCGCGAGCTGGAAACGAATGGCGTTGGATACGTTCTGAATATGGCCCTCGAGATTGACAACTTCTTTCCAGGGAATTTCGAATATCACCACTGCATTATACACGATGAGCCAACGGAGCAAATCCTTCCTCTTTTTGACGCGACATACAAATTTATCAAACGGGCGAAAGACAGCGGCTCCAAACTGCTCGTGCATTGCAAGATGGGAGTGAGCCGGTCGGCGACGGCTGTGATTGCGTATGCCATGAAGGCCAACAACTGGACGCTGCAGGAGGCATACCAGTATGTGCGATCGCGGCGTGCCTGCGTGCGGCCAAACGCAGGCTTCCTGGAACAGCTGCGCGAGTACGAGGGAATTCTCCGCGCCGCGCGGTACCAGAAGCAGTTTGACAAGGCCGACGCCGAAGCTGCCGCGGCTGCTGTGAACACGGCTGTGGCTGGAGTTGGCGGAGCCGACAGTGGAAGAGATGCGTCGTTGTGAGAATAGCGGCGCATGTTCACGCCTGTCAACGTGTCCTGCGTGCAGTTGTTGGGCAGCTGCACATGGTCTCGAATGAAGGCACTGTCTTGATGGTTATTTGCCTGGTCACGTGATGCGCTGTTCCACACGGCCAGTGTCGCGTGACGATTGGACATGCCGCACCCAATGGCGTTGCGCTGACATCGCGAGTCCGTAAATCAGTTGTGGATGCAGCTGCAACATTACATGTACTAAGAATATGCTGTAATAGTGTGCGCACAATGTAGAGCTATCTTGCGAGAGACGTTCCATACTGAGAACAGTCGAACAGCAATAGCAAAACAATACCAAAACAATACCACTACTACATCGCTACAGGTGACAGGGCTCGGCGGTCTGCATCGCAACCTGAAGAAGCATTTGTGACAGCTGTCGGAGCCCCTTGTGCGCGTGACAATGCCACGCCCGTCTGTATACTTTTAAGAGGCCGTCGGCAGGCCTTAAGTTGTTTTTGTGATGGACGACACCATGTTGAAACTGCTGGCAGCCATGCCTGACTTCACCGGAGCGCAGTTGCAGCACTTGCCGAATCCCGTGCAACCTATGGACGCGCACGCCGCCCCTTCCGCAAACACCCGCGACGGCGCATTTGTGTCGCGCGCTGCATTCGATGCGCTTTTTCCTGGCGTGTTCGGGCTTGCGGGGGCAATGCATGCGCACGGCCCTCATCCGCACGACGACGCTTGCCCGTGGGCGACTTTCGACCTTAATCTTGTGTCGCCCACACTGCACGCATTCGGAATAGACGATCCCACTCTGTCTTCTCTGACGGATTCAAGCCTTGCGTGCCTGTACGGCGCGCCTTGTCCAATGCCCTTGCTGCCGGACGACATGTGCCTGGATGGCGCGTCGCCTATCCCTACGGCCGTGATGGTGTCAGCATGCGCCGCGCAGCCGCACCCACACCAGCATTCTGCCCGTACCACTTGCCCTATCCTTCCTCGTGTGGCCCCACGCACCATCAGTAGTGCGCAGACCCAGCTTGCAGCAAAGAGCAACTATGAGAAGATTGCTGCTCAGTTGGATCGGCGATTACAGCCCTCCCACTCACAACAGCCATGGCCACTGCCACCTGGCGACGGCTCTCCGTGTGCCGGCAATGAACCTGCGATTGCTCCAGTGGACGCCGAGGAGGACAATGCCGACGATGCTCTCGACGGCACTGGACCTTCCGGCTCTGCAGACGATGCTAGTGACGGCATTACGTTTTCTGCCGAACTTGTTGACAGTGTGCGCGCACGACGATCGATGCACACAACCACCGAGCGTGCGCGACGGGCTTCGCTGCGCGCAGGATTTGACGACCTCCAAAGCGTCGTGCCAAAGTCGCAGCGATCTTTGGTGGGCAAGGACGGCCGTATGGGAGGCTCTGGCGCCGGCAAGGGCAAGTGTGCGCGGGCGAGTAAAGCCTCCTTACTTTCGGACGCCGCAGGTCTCATTCGGTCGCTTCGTGCGCAGCTCGATGGAGCGCAGGTGCGGGTGCGGTCGCTCGAGGCCGAAAATGAGGAGCTGCGCCACGCTCTGGCACGGATGACGGGCGGGATAATCAAGCACGTGCAGTCGGCGCACTGTGTTGGGCCCTCCGACGACGAGCGGAAGTCCACGCTCTGACGCTTCCCCATACAATCGCCATTGCTATTTGCAGCCTAGTCTGTCCCCTTCGCAACTCCAATTTGATATGCGCATTGCTAGCCTGCGTTCGTTTGCGTTTGCGTTCCATTTGAAGACTAAATAATGTTTATCATCCATTCAATGGCGCGATAATGTACAAGCGTTGCAAGGGGCAGGCACACACAGCATATGCTATTCAATCGGTGCGCCATCTGTCGCCGTTTTTCGTATGGTTGGCACTTCGCATGCGGCGGAATCGCAAAACAAGTCTGGCTGCTGGTCCTCGTCACGTGATGCGCTGACATCCAACATGCGGGCCGCGGAGAGGTCGTCGAGAAGGCGCTCATAAGTCGCCTTGTCGATGGGCTCGTAGGGCATCTGTGCGTACGCTCCGTTGTCGCGGGGTAGGAATGACACACCTGCACGGCATATGAACTCCATCCAATCAGCACGCTCGCTTACGGCAAAGCACACACGAACGGTAGTGACACCTGCCGACCAAACTGAATCAATGGGCTACATACCTTTCAGGGAAAACTGAAAGTAGTCGAGGGCGTGCTTGATGTGAGGGCCCTCCGCTGTCGGGTCGAAGGTGACTGTGCAGCTGACCTGCGCAGCATATCAAACAGAAGGGCATCGGTCAGGACACACATACGAGAAGTGAGTGCCTTTGGCTCTATGCTCGTGGACTCCCACAAGACAGACAGACACTACAATCATTATTCACCAAATGGCCATCATCTTCCCAAGTGGTTGCTTTGCTCTCTCTCTCTCTCTCTCTCTCTCTCTCTCTCTCTCTCTCTCTCTCTC
>CALSCR010000413.1:0-11490 GCA_943704495.1 Pigoraptor chileana
GGGGGGGGCAAAGAGATAGAGACATGTAAGAATCAGGTCAGTATCACCACAAGAGAGACAGAGACAGAGATAGAGATAGAGACAGAGACAGAGACAGAGATCAAGTTGAGAATAGCGATTCACTGGCATGGTATGGACACATTTGTGTCAGGAAAGACAGACAGACAGAGACAAATGTTGACGTACCAGAAGGGCCGAGCCAACAAGAAACTGCTGGTCGATTCCGTATAGAGACGCATCTTCGGGAAACTCAAAGAAGAGGGGCTTAACAACGCTCCCTCCGTTGATGTTTGCATCCAAAAAGAGCGTGTAATATAATGGCAGGAGCGTGTACCTGGTCAAGCATGAGCATGCGGCAGGAAGCAATAGTTAGCATGCATGCACACGTGAGCTCACGTGCCCCATGATGAGTTCAAGGTCGGCTTTCGTCTGCTCAAGAGACGGGAACACACACACACCTCAGGTTGAGGGCCTTTTGGCTTGCCGCGAGCACCACAGAGCCGAGTGCGTATGGCTCCTGCGAGAGGGCTCCAACTGTGTTGTGGTTGCGACTGAACGGATAGAGTGCACCGAGCGCCATCCACCGCGCACAAAGCTCGACTGGCGCATGATTGCGTTTTCGTGTCAATCAGTATAGCCCAGTTGGGATGGGAGACGAAGGGAATGAGGTGATAGGAAGGTGTTGGTTTTTTTTTTTGGTATATGCGGACGAAGGTTTATGGGAAATGCGGTGTACAGCAGAGGAGGAGCAATTATATATATATATATGTGTGTGTGTGTGTGTGTGTGTGTGTGTGTGTGTGAGTGTGTGTGGGTGCATTGCATGCGTGAGGCACGTTTTGCCCACCTGTCGTGTTTTGGTTGAAGCCACAAATGTCGGCACCGACAAAGGGAATGCCAAACAATTGGAAGCTCAGAATGCCCGCAATAGACTGGCGCATTGAGTCGTACGTCGAATCGTTATCTGTGAAGTGGCAGTGACGACATAAACGGGGGCGCAGAGATGAGCTTACACGCGCCCACCATGGCACTTTCGCACGCTCACGACTCAACTGAATAGTCGCATCCTATTCATCCACATGCCACACATACACACCGACACGCACACACAAACACACCGACATGCACACACATACACACCGACATGCACACACATACACACACCGACAAACATACACACCCACGCATACGCACATCCACTATGGCTTGACACTATGACTTGCAATTGTGTGTGGGCATTTTTTGACGTGCAGTCATATACGCACCTCCAAGCCAATGGCTGCCGTACCGCCCATGACCAGGGAACGAGGCACGTGATATGATCACCGGGCGCCGCTTGAGTGCGCCAGTGAGGAAGGCATTGGTTTCTTTGGTTTCCAACGTGGCAAACAAATTGTGTGCATTGTATTCGCTCGTGCCATAGTGCCTGCGAGGAGAGAGCGTATGCATGCATGGGCGCACATGTACAGACGCATGTCATATTGTGGAGTCAGTGAGGATAGATGTAATGCATATGTGTCCATTGAGTGCTTCAGAATGGCATGGTGCGAATAATAGGATGGGGGGGTTCGTGTGATTTTGCAGAAATTCGCCACTTGAATAAAACGAAAGTGATGTTGCCTAACAGTACCGTAAAGCGCGGTACACAATGACACACACACACACACACACACACACCTTCCTCCCATCGAAATCGTCTTGGTCAGCAGAGCATCGCCACCGGGAACATACGGGGGGTTCGTCTCCATCGGCTCGGTAAAATGTTCTGCCGATGCGCAATCGCCGTCGCAAAAGTTGCTCACTTCGTTCATGTCAAGCCACACCTGCATACATCACACACCACACAGAGAGATGCACACAACAATATCACTCAGTACTCAATCATAAACCTTCAATTCTCCACAAACCACAAATAATATGTGGGCTACACAACACAACACACACATCCACAAGAGTATTGAGTGATTACATATTGACACTCAAACAAACAACACAATACTGAGAGGATACCCACGCCGTCAAACTGGACGAGGCTTGAATGGAACTGGGCGAGAGATGTCTGCCAGTATTCGCTCGCATTTGGGTGAAGAAAGTCCGGGAAGTGTCTGCATGCACGCAAGCGCACGCACACACACACGCACACACAAAAGACAAAAAAGTGCAACAAAATAAATTGAGATATCGGAGGTGGTGGGCAAATAGCAAGACATCCGATAATAACACTCGCAGATATGAGCTTTTACTCCAGTCGTCAACCCCCGGATGAATGCCTCTGATGCGTCAAAACCAAGGGTCAGTACCCTTGGTCAAAACTGCTTCCACACAGAAAGCGAGCGTGCAGCAGTACAGTGTGTACCAGGGAGAGTAAATACCCACGTCGCACCGGGCCACACTTTGCCAACGACAGCCGTGTTCTCCGTCTCCTTCATGATGAAGACGTTCATGCTATTCCCGAGATCGTAAGCGGGATATCCCTGCGCGATGGCAATGCCAGCGTCCACGATCATCCTGCAAAGCGGAGGGGAAAGGGTGGGGAGCGTGAGAGTGTGCGGTCTTCGTGGCGTTCGTGGACAAACGGCAATGGATTGCATCGGTTCATCACAAAGGGGACACAAAGAGAGCAGTGCGTTGAGTCCAGGGTATTCCACACAACAATGTGTCGCGGTGGACAGGATGGATATTCATTGGAGAGTATGGTCAACGTAATGTGGATCAATATCTCCCAAACGTCATCAGCGGGGGAGAGTATGTGTATGCGTGCGTGTGTGTGTGTGTGTGTGTGTGTGTGTGTGTGTGTGTGTGTGTGTGTGTGTGTGTGTGTGGACAGATCCAAGTGTAGCATGCGTGTGTAATTGCACATACATGTACTGCTGGCCGTTGTTGTGCAGATCTTGCACAAAAGCCGTCATGTCCTTCAGTGCGTAATTGGTCGGATCCAACGAAAAGTCAAAGTAGCGATCCATCTGTGTGATTCAATCCGGGGGAGGAAGCACATGACATTATTAACAAGTACAGATAATTGCCCCGAAAGAGAGATGGGAGTCTTAGACGCCATACCAAGGGACTCCACAAGTTCTGAGCGAGAAAGAGAGACAGACGCATTCACAGTATGATGCATCGCGCGATGGGAAGGTGTGTACAACATGCACGCCACGGACCACTCCGTCACAGACAAATGGTGCATCAGAGCCCGCACATTCTGAGCAATCGGACGCCGACAACAACACAGAGCGGAGACGGAGGAGACGACCACCCACGTGATCAATGTCATTCCACATTGTATCGAGTGGCAGGTTGTTGGCCCGGTACTGCTTCACGACCTCCCACGTCTCCGCCACCGTCTTGTATCCCCAGCGGCACTGGTGGAATCCAAGCGCCCAGTATGGAATCATCACGGGCGTCCCAATCACCTCCTGCAAGAGAACAATTGTGGTGGGTGGTGGCACCATTCGCGTCAGTGTGTCTGAGGTGCTGTGTCTTTATGCAACACGCGCATTCTTTGTGAGAGATATGCAGGGTTTCATATGCCCATGGACTTCACGTAAGCGAGATAGAAAGCGAGACAAAAAAGCAACAGGTTGTTTGTGTGAGATAAGAGAAGAAGCACACCAAAAGCACATCATGCAAGGTGCATACCTGGTACTGCTTGACCACTTCCTCCGGGGTGGGCCCAAGGAACACATAGAAGTCCAGAACTCCACCAACAACCTTATATGTGAGGGACGTTGGGTTCAACACGACGTCCATTGCATTTGAGTTGAGGAGGAAGACGCCGTGCGATAGACCCCCATTACGCACGTCCATGTAAAATGGATGCGAACCATAGAGATTCTTCCCTCCCTTTCCGTCATCATACGGCGTCGCTTGGTCTCGGTTGAACAGCGTGTACGTTTTGCCGTTGGGATCGAGGCGGAACTCGTGCACGCGCTCTCCAAGGCCGTATATGTTGGGGCTTCCGTTAAGTTGCGTGGAGAGCTCGATGTATTGGTTCTCAAAAACGAGCCCGTTGAATGACTGAGATGCCGTGGGTGTGCTGTTGAACAAAGCCTCGCCGTTTGAGCGGCGAACAATCGCAAAACCAAACGGATATGATGTGTATTGGAAGTCGTACTCTGCATCGGCCGCGCGTGCGGTTGGCGCTTGAGAGATCACAATACCCGGTACCTGTTCGCGCATTTGAATGCATTGACACAGGCCATTTGTGCTTAGAAACATATATCGCTTATCATCGTAATATAATAAAGATATGAAAGAGAGACCATGGTTCATGTGAGATGTAGGCGTGACTCTGCTTCCGCAGTGTACAAAATAAACGGGGGAAACATCCGCACCTCCCAACGCGCAGACGAAGGATCGGTAATCTTGACATGAATCCTCTTGGACGTCTGATACTCGACGGCGATAGAGAGAGTGTGGATGTCATTCCCATAGGGACCAGATGCACCGGTGGGAAGCTGAAGCGTGCCCGTGTACCCAACGCTGTTTGGGTTGAGGGAGGACACGGCGTACCCGGGATAAAAGGCAGATGCAGTGCCCGCCAGCAACACAAGAGCAAGCGACAGTACCGCCGAAACACGGATTAGACCGTCCATGCTCGCCATCCCACTCGTGCGTGCAACGTGCGCACGCGACAAGATTCAGCTTGTTTCAGCAATGTGTAGACAACTTGTTCGTGAAGATGAAGAAGTACTACTTTTACATCTTGGAGATTAAGCCGCTGGTTCACAGTACAATAATTGGGGGTCACATGACGGGTGCGCAGTTTTCCAATTAGGATTGGATGGGCAACACATTTGCCCATAATAGGGACTTTCACCACCACTAACCTTTCCATTTATGGTCATCGACGGCTAAGAACTTCCATCAGCATTCCGAGATCTCGCTTATACCTTGTCGTCATTTACTGAGCGATGCGAAGCCTGGAAAATGCAACTGCCAGACCGAGTGAGATCATCAGCAAAAAAAGGAATGCGCGGGCAACAGAGCTTCTGCAGAACTTCTTAGGACATAACAGCATTTGGCGCAATTAACGCAGTGGCGGGTCATGGAGTTTACAGTGCACCTGCGGTTGAGTTTGGGCCTTTTGGTCATCCTAATCACGTACTGCGGGAATGCACGCGCGTGGGACGACTGCGGTGGGCATATTGTAATCGGGGCACACACACAATCCCGTATCGCCCCGGCTGCCACTCCTTGTCTCCATGGCAAACACAAACATGGAAACCAGGCTGACTTTGTTTTCATGTGGGTGGGTGTCGTGTGATGAACTTTAGGTGGCGGGGATGCATACTTGAAGGTGTCGAACGTAACGGTTGCATCCGTCGTTGCCGGGCAACCTGTTCTTGTTACTGTCGCCGGAACCATCACGAAAGGTACTGCTTCTGTTGCTCATAGAGCACACACGACGCTCTGTTGGCATGGATCGGCTTCTTTCTAATGCGTTACTGAAGGTCTCACGCAACATGCACGCGTGTTCCTGTCGCTGGAACCGTTTCACAAACAGTGGTTTTCTGTGTTATGGACCTGTGCTGTCTCCCAAGCAGACTTATTGCTTGAAGTTTGCTTCACTCTTAAAGAGGAGGGATGGTGGCTCCCTCTCGCATTTCGCAGTTTCGAGTATGCAAATGGTCACTGGACGTGCTGGATGCCTTACCTCATTCTTTCCTCTGCCCTTTTGCTGTCATCACACACGGCGGCGCAGATCTCAATGGACAGTCCACGCTCTATGTTGATCTGTACAAAAACTTCAGTCTGTTTTTCGACATACACGCATCGGCCTGCGATTTCGCCGCACAGCCGTGTTCATTTGCTGTGGGCCGTCCGTTTGAGCTTAATCTCAGCCTCACAGTGTCGATACCTGCAACAAAGGTGCGTGCGCATATGTGTTGGTGTGTCTCTTTCGCATTTGCACAATTGTGGGGAGTGTTTTTGTCGCAGCATTGTGTGCATCGCGAAACGCTTCGGCTTTTGTTTTCAAGTGTTGTGAGTGTTGCACAATCAGTAATGACTTCTGATCTTCCACTCGCCCACCCAGGCTGCAATAACTGGAAAGATCTACGGCTCTGACAGCTCTCGAGTCCGCACAATCTGTGCCGATTTCGACTTTGTGTACTGAGATACACACGTATGCACACACGCACAAGCGATACGCCAACCTCTCATGCGTGTCGTTTTACTCTTACGCACTTCGTGAAGGATCGACGCATTCGGCCGGTGGCGATGGAGCAGAACTTGCAGAGACGTCGAAACTGACAATGGGCTCAGCTCTGTGCGACTGATCCACGCCTCAATAACTGCCTTGGAGGCAAGAAAGTGAGAGAGTGGAGCGTTGCAAAAGCACATAAGACGGCACTGTCATGTGGTCACATCGGACAAGTCACTGCCATTTTCATGTCAAACGCACACACATATATATATATGTACGTATATGTGTATATGTGCATGTGTACGCACTCTGACCGTCCCCACGCACTTTAAATGGATGGCAATGAAGGGCAGTTTCTGTTAATGGCTATGCTGTCGTTTTTCTCAATGTTTACTGTTCAGTGAGCGCGGCCAATGAAGGGCAGTTTCTGTTAATGGCTATGCTGTCGTTTTTCTCAATGTTTACTGTTCAGTGAGCGCGGCCACCAGGGCACGCGCGTTCCACATACCGTCAATTGCTCTCAAGGGACTTTCCCTTTTCTTCTTGTGAAGCGCATTAATGGTCCGCACACAACTTTCACAAGGACAACCAACATCACCACAACACACACACACACACACAGATCATCCCCGAGGCGGGTGATCATGTGCATTTAGTTCTAACTGTACAAGGTCTGTGCCCGCGTCAACCCAACCCAATGTGGTTGGCATGGTGAGAGCCCATTGACGTCACTTGGGAGTCACGTCGCCTCATGCCGTGTCCGACGCCATCATCGCCGCCAGTCGCCTCGATTCATCGTCCAACCGAAGTGCCTCGATGAACTGGTCAAGCTTCTCACCCAGCATGAAAATCTGTCGCGCACGGAAGAGAGAGATGTAGGATTCAAGTCAGTGTCTTAGGCCACGGAAGAGAGAGAGAGAGAGATGTAGGATTCAAGTCAGTGTCATAGGCACAGAGAGAGAGTGTGTGTGTGTGTGTGGTGTGACAGACACGGAGATGTGATTCAAGTCAGTGCATACTGTGCCACATGACTCCACACGAAACGCACGATTCAATGTCAGTCTCACAGACGAAATGCCCATGTATTCAAGGAGCAATAAAGTAAGTAAGTCACAGGGGGAGGGTTCGTACATTCGAATGAAAACAAAAGGGCAAACAAGTAAATAAATGGATGCATGATGCACAAAATAACACAAACACACACAAGTGAAAATTCATGCTTAGATACATTATGCCGCAATTCCGCTGCTGCATGCACGCAAGCGGATGAGGAAGATGAGATGGGGATGGGGAATGGGCGCACACTCACGTCGATTCCATTGACGCTCATGTTCACGCGGTGGTCTGTTACTCTGTCCTGGCCGTAATTGTAAGTGCGAATGCGCTCCGAGCGCGAACCAGTGCCAATCTAACGTGGAGGAAGTAGAGATAGCACACATGAGGAGTGATAGGGATATCGTCATTGTTGAGTTGGCGATGTGTGTGTGTCAATGTGTGTGTGTTTGTGTGTGTGTGTCAATGTGTGTGTGTTTGTGTGTGTGTGTTTGTGTGGTAGAGGCATCAATCGATTTGGACACCACAAGACACAAGCAAAATTCAAACAACGAAACAGCACACACACGGCTAAACAAAAGTAAGGTGATGGAGATGCAAATACGCGGCACAAGGAGAGCGGACTGCACCTGTTTTCCACGAGCGGATATTCGCTCTGCATCGACGCGTTCTCTTTCTTGCTCGTACAGACGCGCTCGCAGCACCATAAGTGCCTTTGCTCTGTTCTGTATACTTAATGGCACGGACACAATGGCGGTTGGGATGCAAGAGATCAGGATTCAACCTAGTGAGAGACTATTCCGATGAACTTCACACGAGAGAAAACGAGAGAGATATAGAGTCTGGGGTCCATTGGCAGTCGCATTGAGAAGCCGCACGCATTAAACTGTTTAAGGTCGGAGGGAAAACAACCACAAAAGGCCGTTGATGCCATTCTACATACGCATACACACACATAAATAAATACATTACCCACGACCCACACACGTATGCATCTACATACACACAGGCACGCGCACACACATGCATTTACGTGCACATGGACACCCACGGGCACACACACACACACACACACACCTTGTGCTGGGAGCGCTCTTCTTGGACGTGCACCACAAGCCCCGAGGGAATGTGAGTGATTCGAATGGCACTCTCTGTTTTGTTCACGTGCTGACCACCGGCACCGCCTGCTCGCATTGTTTCAATCTTCAGATCCTTCTCGTCGATCACTACGTCAACCTGCACACAGCGTACGGGAAAGCAAGGGCAAATTATGCCCGGTATATACATATGATGTGTTAGAGCTTGTGGGTGTGTGGGTGGGTGGGTGGGTGTGTATGTTGTGCAACAGAATATTGACGCGATAATCAGAATGCTGATTCCTACATGTAATAAAGACAATCCCCATCATGGTGCACCCACTTCTGTTGGTTCTGGAAGGAGCGCGACAGTGATGGTCGATGTGTGCACGCGCCCTTGCGATTCGGTGGCCGGCACACGCTGCACACGATGCACACCACTCTCAAACTTAAGGCGCCCAAATACGTTGTCACCTGATATGTTGGCGATTGCTTCCTGCAAGCAAGCAAACAACACAACACGCATGCGTACATGAGCATATGCACACAGTGAGGACTCAATATTGAAGTGTCACCCCAAGCATGCAGACGTTTGAGTACATGAGAGCATGCACAAACTGAGGACACAGATTGAAGTGTCACAAATTTATTCACAGCAGCAAAATGGAAGGAAGAAGCAAATGCCACAATAAACTACGTGCGTTGACCCACCTTGAACCCTCCCACGTCATTCTCGCTGGTAGTGTACGTCTCAAACTGCCAACCCTGCTGACTGGCATAGGCGCCATACATCTCAAACATGTCGCGCGCAAACAACGACGCCTCGTCCCCACCGCTCGCTGATGGGACGAATATAAAGAAGTTGGATTAAGTAGAATTCAAGTTAGTGCTTTGGCGCTGTGTCCATGACTCCACAGAAAAGAAGTTGGATAAGTAGACGAAATGAACGAGATAAGGCAATGTCGCCAACTGGTTGAACAGAGGCAAGTGCTTGCAGGATCATGCAAGCACAAAGGAAAAACAATGCAAAGTTGGATTTGTGCGAGAGTGTGCACTTTGCGTTTCATGTGCGCGCTGAGTGTGTGTATGTGTGTGTATGCGTGTGTGTGTGTCTTATGTGTGCGAGAGAGAGTGTGTGTGTGTATGCAACTGCGTCTCCACATGCGTAAGATGTTCAACTTTTTGAGAGTGTGTGTGTGTGCATGTACGGGCAGTCCATCTCACCGGCGCGAATTTCAAGCATAGCGTTACGACTGTCTGCATCGTCCTTTGGTAACAATTCCATCATCATTTCCGACTCGAGTCGCACGATCTGTGGACAGATTGCACACAGTGCGCACAGTGCCAGGGAGGCGACAACAAGCAACAAAGAAAGAAGACGGAAAAAGAATCGTAAAAGGGAAACAGGGAAGCATATTTTAGCGAAAACGGTATCCACACTGACGACGAGTACAAACAACAACACATGTAAGATCTTCCTTCTGGAGCAGCGCATACACACACAAACGCCCGATCAATCACGATGGTCGAGCGGCGCAATTCAAACTAAGAATTCGTCCCCACCGTCTGCTCGCATTCGTATTTCTCGTCAACGGCCATCTTATACATGTCAGCATCACCGCCACGTGACTCTGCACACAGTCGGTCGAGATCAATCAACTCCTGCACAGCGACAAAGTAAGAGTTTACGGTCGATTCAAGATGCACTTTTCTTTCGCATTCGCAACACAACACAATCAAGCACTGTTCGAGGAAAAGAATCACACCTTTCTTCGCGCTTCGAGTTCTTTGATCTTTTCAACAATAGGTTCGAGTGAAGCCAGCTCTTTTGATATGTTTGCGAATGTTGCGCTTCCGAAGTCCGTCTGTGTAAAGTTATAGGAAAGACATGAGACAACAGTTGCGTTGTGTTATAGGGCTGGCGTAGCAATAGTTCCGGAGATTGAGTTGTTGGTTTGTGTTTGCGTGGATGCCGGTGTAACGTGTGTATGTGAATGTGTGGGTGCGAGGGTGTATGGGTGTAGTGGTTGTGAGTACTTGGTGTCTGGGTGTGCATATGTGTGCGTGTGTGGGTATGTGGGTGTGCATGTGTACGCACATGTGGTGTGTATGGGTCTGTGTGAGTCTGGGTGTGTGTGTGTGGTGCATGGGTGTGTGCATGTGTGTGCGTGTGTGTGTACGGCGTATGCATGCGCGTGGGTCGTGCCAGGCACTTAGGCAATTGCCCCTAACGGCACACAAACCTCAGCAGCAATCTTTCCCCTGAGCTGTTCGTATCGCTCCAGCAATGGTTTGGACGATGATGCCACCATTTTTGAGACGGAAGAGTACGTCCGTGGCAACACACAATGGGCTGTGTGGTGAAGGAGTGTACAGCGAACCGCCCGTCAGGAAAAAAGCAACTGCGGATCGGCATCAACACATCCAAACAGCAGCTCCTGACATAAAATACCCACAGATTGAAGGCCATGCGAATCGCGTTTGTTGGGCCACATGGTGAAGCGTGCGAGTGCGGAATGCGGTGGGTGCTGCACCTCTGCGCGCCCAACAGTGTTTCCCTCCATCCACCAGCCTCCCGACGAGCACGGCCTCACTCAGCACATATAGTGCGCGCCGTACAAGCCCCGCCATGACTATAAGATCATGCAGAGAAGTACTGCTCAACAAGCGTTCACATGGTTGCATTATGCCTCCTTTTTCACTCACCGTGTGTGCCCGACTATCGCTCAATGACGGCACGTGCCAGTCCCGGGGTTATAATTCCGTTCCGATTCCAAGGCGGCACTTATTTACGATCCGGTGGAGATAATATTTCCGATGCATTTGGCGGGAACGGATTTTGGCGCGCTCAAAATTTGAAAAGAAAAAAAAATTGCGAATTGAATTGGAGTGGAGTGGTTTTTTGAATTGGGCGCCAATTTCGAAAGCAATGTGCTCGATGAGGAAGCCGCGTGATTAGCGGTGCATTGGATACACAAGTCATAGTGATGGAGAGATGAAAATAAATGGGGCAAAGTAAATTATTTTTATTTTATGCATATTTTTTTCGATTGAAAAAAGCGAGCTGTTGCAATTGCCGCCCTTCACAGACACACACACACACGCGCGCACGTACATGCACACACACACGCGCACGTACATGCACACACAAACACACACACACACACACACACACACACACACACACACACACACACACACACACACACACACACA
>CALSCR010000420.1:0-12676 GCA_943704495.1 Pigoraptor chileana
GTGTGTGTGTGTGTGTGTGTGTGTGTGTGTGTGTGCGTGTGCGTGTGTGTGTGTGGGTGGGTGTGTGGGTGTGGGTGTATGTGTGTGAGTGTCTGTGTGTGTGCTTGATTATCGCCACTCACAGTTTTACCCGCTGCAGCCAGAGACAACGCAATTTGCGTTGCAACTGTACTTTTCCCAACACCTCCTTTGCCACTCAGCACCAGAATGATGTGCGACACATGTGAGAGTCGCTCTGCCGCAGAGTCCCCTGCATTGCGCAAAAATGGATGCAATCGCATCACCAACCTATTCGAGACACAGTCGAACACACGGAGCAGCAGAAACAACGTACCCATTTTCTGTCAAGTTCAGCCACTGGGAAAAGGCTTCGATGCAGCTCTTGTGAGAGTTTCTCCTCACTACTTTGTCTCTCTTAATCACTCATGCAGCTCTTGTGAGAGTATCTTCTCACTACTTTTTCCCTTATTCGCGACGGTTCATGTCGGTCGGGGCAACTTGATTACTGGTGACGCAACTTTTTTGCACGTGACAAACCCTAGGGTTGAGTAACCTGTGCAACCCTAGGTCAATTAAAATCACGTCACTCGATCCGTCCATCCATCATTACACACCCCAATCCACTCTTTCATCTGCAAAGAAAAGTGCCTCGTCACCGTCCCAACGGGAGCGTTCATCAAACTGTATTGTGGCGCAAGGAGAGGGGGCTGTTTGTGTGTCCTTTGCAACGTTCGCTTGTGCTTTTTGAGGAGGCATTTCGCGTGATTTGCGTTTGTTTGTGTTTGTTTTTTTTGAATTTCCCGCCGCCGCCCTTTTGCTTTGAGTCAGCACTGCTGCATGTACCCCCGCGCGCGGGTGTTGCAACACAATGGGACGCAAGTATAAGACTCGCTTCCCGATGGTGCGTGTGTTGTCCTCGTCTTGTGACGCTGCCATGACAATGGCGCAAATTTATGTTTAACCGACCCCTCGTTTTATTTGTCATCAAACTGTGCAGGCGAGGATAAAAAAGATGATGCAGACGGACGACGACGTTGGGAAGGTTGCTTCGGCAACGCCACTTTGCATATGTATCCACTGGTTCTGTTGGTGTCCTGCTGCCTACTGATGCGATGCACAGCGCATTTGCTTACTATTGTTGTGATGAATGGCGTTGAAATTGCGTGTCACGCCCTTGACTACAAAACGGGGACACTTTTCATTTTATTTCATTTTGTCCTCAAACAGCACGGGCATGCGAGCTGTTCATGGAGTTTCTCGTGCTCAAATCGTGCGATAGAACGAAGGCACACAATGCAAAGACCATGTCTGTGGAACATGTGTAAGTGGCCTTTTATTGTGTAAAATGTAGGAATCAAGTCAGTGTCTTGGGCGGGTGCCCATGGACTCCACATCTATTGTGTGTGAGAGAATGTGTGTGGCGTGGGTGTTTCTCTTTTCGCGCGATCGCTCTCAATCTCGCGTTTATTCGCTGTAGCCGGCTGTGATCTTACTATCCATTCCGTCGTCAGTGAACACGCCTCAAATCCGCTTCCTTTGAATATGTGCAATCCTTCGTTTGTTCGTTACATTGTGTGTTCTTACACTGACTTGTTGCGTGTTCGTGTGGTTGTTTTTTTCGTGCGTGCAGCAAAGAGTGCATTGTGTCGGAACCGAAGTTTGATTTTCTGAGAGATCGAGCTGGAGATCTCCGCCCCGACCAGGTACAAGCCGCAAGGTAAATACTGCACGACAGATACGAAAATATTGCGCTGTGTTGTTCAGACCTTCAGAGTGTGTTAATAGTGTGTGTGTGTGCACTCTTACATGTCGAATAAGCCTTTGTCTGACGATGATGCCTTGGGGTATTTGACGATTGCCTCTTCAATTAGTGCTGGCTCGGCTGGCCCCGCAAAGACACACCGCGGCTCTGTCCAACAAGCACAACATCAACATCAACAACAACAGCAACAACAACAACATCATCATCATCACCAACAGCAACAGCAACAACTGCAACTGCAGCAACAACAGCAACAGCACGCTGCCCAGCAGGATGCTGCGAGTGCGGCGGCGGCGGCGGAACGGCACATCCAGGCGCAGATTGCCGCTCACCAACAAATGCACGATCAACAGTTGCACCAACAGCAGGCTCAGTTGCAACAGCAACGCATGTACTCGACGTCCCTGCTTCCCCTTGGACACCAGCCGCAACAGGCCATGCCCACACAACAGCAACAACAGCAACAACAACAACAAAAACAACAACAACAACAGCAGCAGCAGCACCAAAAACAACAGCAACAACAGCTTCCCATGCACCAACAATTCATCGATGCTGCCGCCCAGCCCGTTAAGCGCGGACGCGGCCGGCCTCGCAAAGGCGAGGAAGTGAATCCCCCGAAGGTCAAAGTGGGTGGCGTTGTCAAGCAGAAGCCCCCGCCACTTCCCGACGGTGAGAAGCGAAAACGCGGACGCCCGCGCAAGACCGAATTGGTGCTCACTGGCCACGTGCACGTGCCCATGATGTCGCAGCCGCAGCCGCAGCTGCAGGGCGTTGGAATGATGAATCGCATGGCCGCCGCCGTGTCTCCAAAGGAAGGCGGGCGGGGTCGAGGGCGGGGGCGTGGCAAGAAACAGGCAGTGGACTCCACCGGCGACGGTCACCAGGATCCGTTTGGGATGTCCGCCGGGGGTTTGTCGGGGGGTATGTCGTCCCCGGGCCAGTCATTCGACAGCTTTTCGTTCTCCCAGCAGCTGTCGCAACAGCCGCAGACGCACTTTTCAATGTTCAACGGAATGGGCGGCCCCTATCAGCACCCTGGCGCGCAGATGTTTCCCGGCCAGTATGCGACTCAATTTGGAGGTGTTGGACAACAGTCGTTTAATCAACAGCAGCAGTATAACCCGCAGTCACAACAGCAACAGCACCAACAGCACCAACAGCACCAACAGCACCAACAGCACCAGCAACATCAACAACAGCAGGCACAGCTGAACTATTGGCAGGGTGGGGGCGGGGGTGGTTATGTGGCGCCGAGTGCGATGGGGCACATGCCGCCCCAACAACCGCAGTCACAGCAGCAGCAGCAGCAGCAACAGCAACAGCAGCAGCAGCAGCAGCAGCAGCCATATGCAATGCAGGGTGCGCAGGGAATGCAGCCGCCGCAACAACCGCAAATGCCTATGCACATGCACATGCAGCTGCCCTTCAGCTCTGGATCGGTGAAGCGCTCGGGCTACGAAGACGAGTATGATTGAGCGTTTTTTTGGGTGGTGCAAACTATGCTCCAGTGTGGGCAGAATGTGCCAATGGGGCCATTGCCGCGGCGCGTTGTCTTGCGTTTGATTTGTGGCTTTTGTTGGCAGTCTCCGCATTGTTCATGGTGGCGTTCCTTTTCGTTGCGCGCTTCGATTGTGCGGCCGTGTGGCTACTCGCTGTTCTCTCTTCCTGTGGTGTGGAGTCCATGGGCACAGCGCCCAAGACACTGACTTGAATCTACATCTCTCTCTCTCGTTCTCTTCCTAAGTCACTGACTTGAATCCTACATATCTCCCTGTGTGTGTGTGTGTGTGCATGATCGCTCATTTCTCCGCACTGCCGCTGTTTGGGTTTCTCACTGTCGTTCTTTTCGCTTGCTTCGTCTGTCTGTCCGTCTCTCCGTCTCTCCTTTTCAATATCTCGTATCGTTCTCGCCAAATATGAATGCCAAATTGTATGAACATGCACCGTGTACGCGCGGTGATCACGTGAGGCAAGCAACAAATAGGGTTACTACGCAATACGAGTGAGTGTCAGTCACTGGCACATCCAAAAAGCCGCTCGTGCAGGGTGGGCGGGATTGTGGCCTTCAGCTCGGCAACATCTGCCAGTGGGCCACGCATTCTCGGGCCAATGTCCCTAGCGACGGCATCGATGCAGAGGTCTTGGAGCGACGGCACGCAGACCCACCGTGTGTAGGCGTCGTTACAGCGGTTCTGCCCCGATGTGTCCAGACAACCGCCGAATACAGTGAGAAGCCCTGCCCTGCTGATACAAGCAGAGTGAAAATATCGGGGGCAAGGACCAACCACCTTGTCGTCCTCAGCCGCAAGACCCAAGTATCCACCGACGCTGAAGGCAGTGCGGGGCCGCGGGAGGTCACCGTGCAGCAGCCGCCACTCGAGCGTACGCGTGTCCAGCTGCCACAGGTCGCCAAACACGATCTGCCCGTTGGTCCCGCCAAACATGAAGATGGATGTGCCGTGCGCCACGCACGCGTGCGACCGCCGTGAGTGGGGCAGCGAGTGCCCATCGGCGGCCTTGCAGGCGCGGCGCTCCCACCGCTCCGTCTCCGGATCAAAGCTGGCAATGTGCTCCATGTAGACGCCGTCGGCCTCTGCGTCGGGGTCCGGCATGCCTCCCCCAAGGACATAGAGCCGCCCGCCAACAACGACAGACTCATGTCGATAGCGCGGGGTTGGTCGCGCAAGCTCCACCAGGCGTCCAACCGCACGCCACACGCCCGAGGGCACGTGGTACGCGTGCATGTCGCCGTAGAACACGCTGCCAGTGGTCCCGCCAAACACATATAGATGCGCACCATCGACTGCCCATACCGAGCGTTGGGCCTTTCGCCCGACTGGCCCCCGTGTGTCGTTGCCGCCATTGCCGCAACGCCGCTCGCATCGCGCACGTGGCGCACATCGCCGTGGAGGAGTCCCTCGCCGACAATCACGGGCCCGTCTTCCTCGCTGTCTTCCTCGCTGTCGCTGTCGGTGCTCATCCCGGTACTGTCGTCCACTTCGCTCTCTATGTCCGAATCAACGTCGTCGCTGTCAGTGCTCATGCCGCTGCTGCTCGTGTCCACGCCATCCGCCACACCAGCAGTCTGCCCATGCACCCACCCGAGTCCCGGCGCACCCGCGGCAGCAGTGACTGCGTTCAATGCAATCCTCTCGGCGTGCTGCCCATCGCCTGTGCCATCCAATCCGTCGCTTCCAATCGCCCTCCTCGTCCGCCGTCGCAGGTTGTTGCTGACACGTGCCCCCGCGCGCCCGTGCTGTCCCGCACCGCCCGCTCCCGCTTGGGGTCCCACGCTCCCGTCTGCCTCGCCGGGCGGCCATCCCAGCATGTCGCGGATGGTTGCGAGCACATCAGCGCGGTCGGGAGCAGACAGGCCCCAGTCGTCGAAGGCGTCCATATTGAAAGTCCACAGACGATCGTAGATTGCGGCGTCGCCGCCGGCAGTTCCTCCCGCAGCACCCTGCCACCGATGACGGCCCCCAGCGTCACCACCTGCATCCTCATCGTCCGTCCAGTCCGGAGTCGGCGATCCGCCAATGAGCGCACGCGCGTGTGACCATCGCCCCGTGCGCACGTCGCAGACAAGAAGAAAGTCGCTGAAACACCATGACGAAGACGACAGCCAAACGAGTGCGTCACACATTAGCATTAGGCGCAATCAAGTTAAAAAATCGATGGATCAATGCAAACCTCGTAATTATTCTCTCACCTGTTCATGTGACCGAAATTAGGCCCCGATCCCCCAAAGCAGTACATCCGATGTCCAAGGAGCACCGCAGAGTGCGACGCCGTTTCAGCGGGTACAAGCCCGCGCACGGGCATGTGCTCCCACACACGCGTGGCGAGATGTAGCCGATAGAGTTCAGCATAGCACCGCCGGTAGTGGTAGCCGCCAAACACATACACATATGTGCCGTCGCAGACCGCCGTGTGCCCCGAGCGAGGGGTGGGCGCACTCGCCTGTGACGACGGTATGGGCCGCCATGACGTGAGGTGCTGCGCCGGGCGACCGTCAGTGGCCCGCCACCCCGTGTTTAGAAAAGCATCAGACGCATCGCTTGCATCCCGGCCAAGTAGTCGTGCAAAGTTGAAGGCCATCGGTGTCGTGGTGGTGTCACGCTCCACTTCTTGGTCGTCCACAACAAAGTCGTCCACTAGAAAATCGTCTGCGTGGCGAGCACCGTCCCTCCGACCGGCCTCCACCACCCGTCCACCCGCACCCGCGTGGGAATCGGCGCCCGCACTCACTGAAGGTTGTGCACGCGATGATCGCTCGGCGGCGTGTACATGTCGCTGCGTCCTCGACGGTTGATGCCCTGTCGCCGGCGCACCTGCATCAGTGGCGTTGACTCCAGCCGACGCCCGCCGAATGGACGACGACGTCAGTCCCATGCCGCAAATGCGCGTGCGAGTGCGTGGTTCGCGCGTGAGTGTGTGTTTGTGTGTAGTTGTTTGTTGTCTCCTTGTTGTGAGCGAGCTGCGGCGGATGCCACACGCTCACAGTTTACTCGGACAGCATGAGCAAGGCGCCTATTGACTTCTGTGGCCATCAACTTTCAACCCGTCCAATCACAGTTCGAATGCAACTATAACAACAGGTATCCGTTGAGCTTTGGGCTGTTGTGTTGCTGTCCTTACACCAACCTCGATGGCACTTTCACAGCAGATGATGCACTCGGCATTTCAACTGCAATCTATCTTTACTTTAAAAAATGATACCGTCGGACTTTGGCGTCATCAGAACCGTCAACGCAGTCGTGGACCGCGAATTTTTAATTTGAAAACAGAGCCTCTTTTTGGTGCAAAACCAGGCGGTGGGGCAGTGTGTGACCCTCGGCTGCACATTGGGGCTGAGGGAGTAGTGCCGCTATTGGTCTGAAACAGTAGGTGCACCGAGATGCAATGGCAATTGGTATGTCGGAACAAACACATAAAAGATGCACAACGCACACTCTGCCTTTTTGATGTTTCGTCTGCTTCCTCACAAAGAGTGCGTATTGCAATTGTGGCTTGTGTGATATACTTACTGCGTCCAGTTAGTTCTCACCAAGCCACTTCCATTGGGTTCACAATTGCCCGGGGGGATTAATCTCAGCGCCAGTGACACCCACTGTTTGCACGCCCTTCAGTACTGCACTTGTGGCTGTGCTGTATTGGTGTGCACCCGGGGATCTGACGGGGCGACACGTGTGTGTGTGTGTGTGTGCCTGTGTCTTGCGAGTGTGTCTGTGTGTGTGTGTGTGGGCGTGCTTGTGACGGCTGGGATCCGCGCATAAACTTGCCCCTTCTGCTAGAGGTCCACTCGCGTGACCTGTCTGCGCATGCGAGGCTCGCCTGTGTGGTCGCATGCGGCGGCCGACCCGTGCGTGCTCGCCACAGTGCCGTGCAATTGATAGGACCATTGAGGTGTCGGCAGGAGCACGGACGCTCTCCACTGCCGGGGGTGTTCAGTCGCAGACGGACGCGGGCGCGGCAAACGACCGCCCGCACATGTAACACGCACTGACGCGTGATAACGTTGTGCTTGTTACAACATACGCTCCTGGTTACGCTTGTCCATAAATGCGGCGACCGGTTGCCGGTGCGGCATTCCCTTGTCTTGTCGTGCCTGCCGCCCTCAATTTTGTCGCAGAGGAGGAGGTCAGTCGCACGTGCGCACGGCTGGTGCTGGCATTGCTTTTGCGCCCGGGTTTCATGTGTGCAGGAGTCGACCTTTGTGCTGATCGCGAGTATATTTATTGGGTGACTACTATGATAGACCGTGCACATACTTACGAAGCGTGTGGCTATTATCCCCTGTGTGTGTGTGTGTGTGTGTGGTGGATTGCAGGCAACGTACAAGCAGGTTCTTACAATCTACAACCCGTTTGAGTTTCCTCTCAAGTACAAAGTGCTGTCGACCGCACCGGATCGATATGTTGCCTGTCCTTTTCTTGGCGTCTTAAAGCCGTCATCGTCTCTCGATATGTGGGTACACAGTTGCCGCAGTGGTGCATGGCGTTGATGTGACGCGGAATGGCCGTTGAGTGGCCGTTGTGTGTCCCACTCTTGCGCATGCGTAGTTTTCCGCAACTGACACTCCCTATTCCTTGCCTTGCTCACGTGGCGCACCATAGTGTGATTCGCCTCAAGGAAGCGGCTGCGTCCCCGCGCGAAGACAAGCTGAAAATTGAAATTGCGGATGCGAAGACAGACGCCGTGCTGGGCAAAAAGGTGATCGTGTGCAGGGTCATCCCGGCATCCCTTGCCGAAGTGTCGTTCGCCGACCTCAGAGAAAGCGAGGTGTGTGTGTGGTGCATTTGGTCGGTGGCAACGGCGCTGTGGCGATGTCTTGGGATGGTCTGTTCAGTTCTGTGAGGGCTAGTGGGAGATAAGGAGGTGTCGCAGGTGGCTGTCCGATTAGTAGCACTCCCATTCTCACCATGACGCAATGCTGCTGTTGCATGCAGGCTGATGCGGCAATGATTTCCCAATTTAGAGCGTCTCAGAAGGGTAGGTTTTCCTTTGGGCACAAACCTTGATGTGTTTGTCTGCTGTTATGTCACATGGAGGCTTGCCCGATGTGATAGGGTGGAGCTACGAACTCGTTTCGTGTTACATGACCTGTCTGGTTACAGTCACCCATACTGCGCCGTTACTATGGGAGGCCCTTTAATTGGGCGATTTATGTGATGCGACTAATTTGCCGCGCTTCCATACAAGCCCCCCCTGGCTCCAATCAACATTTGAAACTCATTTCATAAAATAATCTCATTCTATTCGTCGATTTGTGTGGCTTATACACTGCATGACGGATGCTTCTTATATCTATATTTTTTTTCTTCATAATTGTTTGTTTGCAATTGTCAGCGGCGGAGTCCCGTGGCGGTGTGGCGTCGGCGAGTCACAACTACGCATCGCAGGCGATTGTGGCTCTGGTTGTTCTCGCCTGTATCGGGGTTATTGTTGCGCCCACTGCGCCTCCGGGTGGTCCGGCCGGCATCACGCAGTTTGCCTTCTCCGCGGGACAGCAGCTTGGCGCCGCTTTTATTCTGGGTATGGTCGTGTGCTCCTTGTGCTCGTCGTGTCCTTGTGTGGCAGACTTTAATTGTGGGGTGCAGATTTTGGCAGCGGGTCGTTTGCTCTGTGGCTGTGTCTGAGTGGTCGGGGGAATGAATTGTTCGCATGGCAGTCGCCTGTGCAGACACTCTCCGCAGAGCTAACTTTTGTATTTTCCAAAACCAAAACACCAACAGGGATGGTTACGCTTGCGATACTGCGCGCCTTTGGATAAAAATCAGCTCAATTTGGCAGCTGATGCAAATACAACACATAATTAATTGTTCCCGGTGGTTTCCTTTCAATTCATTCAAGCCGGTCATATTACTCATTATACTGGCGGCAGTATGTCACAAAAAGTACGACATGCATGCCTCCGTCGGTGATGACGGCGGCACCTCATCATCAGCCCTCAAACATATCATTCTTGACATCGGCAAGGATCTTTTGGGCGCGTTTGAGAGCAGCGAGCATGTCGACGGCGCGTTGTCGTTGCGCAGCTAAGTGCGGGGCCTCGTTCAGCAGCTCATCTACAAGATCCTCCTTGTAGAGTGAGCTGACGAGCTCGCCCTGGAGACTCTCCTTCATCCAGTTGACGAGAAAGTGCATAATGGCCTTGGGGACAGAGTCTTGGATGTTTTTTCGCACAATCGCGAAGTACGACGAAATCAGGGACTCTGCAAATTTCAGTGAAGGGTAGTGAAGAGAGATATGTGAGCGGATAGTACATTGTTGTAGACAAGTGCCCCAATCCATCCACAGACCACACGGCACACACACACGGCACACACAAGCAAACCGCATATATCTGTACGAAAAAGAAAATACCCACGGATAAGCTCGGTTTCCATCTGCTCCTTAGTCGACAAAGTGCGACGCTCTTGCAAGTGGACGGGGACATTCTGCACAACAGCAACATTATTTCGGATGCAAAGCAGGCCATAGGCAAACAAGAATGGCAAGTCAGGAAATCATAAAGACACCACAACAGCCAACAACTGCGCCGCACGCAACACGAAGGCAAAATTAGAACAAAAACTAGATCATTGCCATAAATGCCCACCGATTCCATAGCAAGCGCGGCATCGTGGCCATCGGATGCATGGGAGCCCATGTCGCCGTGGGTTGGGCTTTTGACCGAGATTCCCTTCGAACCGCGCTGTCCAAAAAGATAGTTGAAGATGCCTGCCCCCTGTGCCTGCTGCGCCTGTTGCGCCTGTTGCGCCTGCTGCGCCTGATGCGACTGCTGCTGCGGATGGCCCGGCGCAGCACCGGCCGAAGACGCGTGGATCGCAATGGGCTTGACGGGCTCAACATCAACCGCAGCCGACGGCGGTCGCGCGGCGTCCTCCTGTGATGCCGACGTGGACGGAATCGACACCTGCTCGCCATTAGTGTTCGCGCCCACACAACGACACATCGGCACTCAGTCTGCTCACACTGATAGAATGTGTGTGTGTGTGTGTGTGTGTGTGTGTGGGTGCAATAAAATGCCATTGCCAACACGATGCTTTCCATCAAATCGGCATAGCACAGCAAGCACTGCGGGGCATCACTACAGGGAGGAGACAAGCACACGGGAACACCAGGCAACCAACCCGCTTTGCCTCCCACTGCTGCTGCGCCTGCAACTGCTGCTGCTGTTGTGCGATCCGGCGGCTCTCAGCAAGCCTCGTGCCCGCCATCAGGTCTGGGTGGTTTGTATTTACATACGCCAGCTCAATTGCAACCAGCGACTCGATCATTGCCGTGGCCGCAGGAAGACGCCGCTCAATGAGCTGTGTCACAGTGTCGAAGACGCGCTCCTTCAACGACGGAAACCTGTTCAACAACTACAAATGCAATAAGAACATACAGCGTACAACAGCACAAAACAAGCCAGTGAGCGACAAGAGCAACAAGAGCAACACGAGCAAGAAGCTGCGAGTGGAATTGTCGCAAGCGCACTCACCGGTGTTTCGCACTGCTGGATCATCCGCGACAGCTCCTCATGCACAAGCTCAAGGCAGCGGAGGCTGGGGTACTCCAGCGCGCGGATCTGGCGCTTGGCAAGCAGCTCAAAAGAGACCTCGGGAACAAACAATGCTGGTCGGGGGCCCTGCACACACACGCACACACACAGGCGGAGCATTGGCAAATGGGAACGTCGCACCAGACGCATGTGAGCAACAAAGCAGCCCCGGCATCTCGTGGGCAGAGGACAGCGCAAAACAAACGAGCCGAGGACAGAAGACGTAGACACTCACAGTTGCATTCCTGATGGCCGTGCGGATGTCGTTCAGAGTGAGGCCTTCCAACGGATCCATCTGATCCAGGAAACCGCCAAATGTCTCGTGAAAAATGTAGCATATTCGCGCACCTCCGTATCTGCCAAGCAAAGCGATGGGAAGGGTCAATGTCAGTCACTGCGGATCAATAATCAGCGGCATGACGCAGACACCGCATTTGCGGGGAGAGAGAGAGACCTTCAGTACTCAAAACGCCTTAGGCATAAGCCCATCGACTCCAAAAGGAGAGTGACCTTCAGTACTCAAAACGCCTTAGGCATAAGCCCATCGACTCCAACCAAAAGGAGAGAGAGAGAGAGAGACAAGGCACGCACAAACGCAACCCACAGCTCTGCAGTTTGAATGTCGCCCGAGGTTCCCTCGATGCGCTCGTTGTACGACGACGCAAACTTGGTCAGGATTTGCAGCAACAAATACGCCTGGCGAGCGAAGAGGCAATGGGCGGATTCAGGTATCTGCCATCAGCAGCTGTATGGATTGCAGGGCAGCATGGCAGCAGCATTACTGTGCATGCATTCTTACCTTGTTCTTCTTGTCGAGCACAGAGTCGCCATACACGAGCATCTGCTGCTGCGCCTGCACCAGCAGCGCATTCACGCGCGCCTTGAGCTCCGGAAGGCACTCGCGGATGTGGTTCATCAGCACCTGCGCAATTGCGGGTGTGGGTGTATCCGCGTTGTGATTGCGAGGCGGACATGTGGGCATATTTGCGGGAAACGTGTTCAGAAATCGGGTCAAATCCCCACTTGCACAAGAACAGTTGGCCATGCGCAGCAAAGAGCTACACGGCATGAAGGTAGAGAACAAAAACAAGCCGCACACACACGAAAACACATGCACACACACACACACATTCATATATATTTATAATATATATACATACATACACATACACACACACACACACACACAAACCTTGTTCAGCGTGCGCGTGAGAAAAGCAGTACCACAGCGGTTGGAAATGGGGCCGTACGCAGCGTGCGTGCGAAAGTAGTCGGCCTCGTGGCGGAGGGCGTCGCGGATTGAGCGGGATTCGTTGATGTCCTGCTGGCTGCGATTGACCACGCCAACATACCCGTGCTTGATGGGCAGCACGCGCCCCGCAAGCACATCCAGGGCGTCCGTGCCGGCGTCCATCAGATCCAGCTTGGTGATCACGCCCAGAGTGCGATTGCCCTCGGGATCAAGCGACTTTGCCACCTTCAGCGCATCCGAATTGGCAAGGTCCGTGTTGGCCGGCGTCACGGCGAGGATGATTGAGTTGGGATTGCTGGCATACTGCCGCACGAGATTGCGAATCTGCTTCTCAATATCCTCCGGCTGGTCGCCAACGGGCACCTGTTGACATACGTGTGGGGATGTGTCAGTGAGCAAGCACAGCACACAGCACATTCCACTCAATGCAGTTGCCCTGTTGGCCTTCAAAAGTCTGTGTGTGCGTGTGTGAGTGTGTGTGTGCGTGTGTGAGTGTGTGTGTGTGTGTGTGTGTGGCGGTGTGTGACTGCGTGTGACGGTGTGTGAGTGACTCTGTGTGTGTGTGTGTGACTGCGTGTGACGGTGTGTGAGTGACTCTGTGTGTGTGTGT
>CALSCR010000425.1:9657-22600 GCA_943704495.1 Pigoraptor chileana
CCCCCCCCCCCCCCCCCCCCAAACAAGACAAGTCTCACGCAAAAGGACTTGCGGTCAAAGCAAAGTGAACTGGCATATTGCCTTCTCCATTACAAATGCGTATGCGTAATGTAAATTGACTGCCACACCAAGCACACACCCTCGATATGATATCCCATGCAGTCGCGTGTGGATCGCTTGAGTTCTCCGACTGAAGCGTTGTGAGGCCAAGGCACGTGGCCACCGAATGGCGCGTTACAGGATGCATCGACGCAATGATAAGAAACTGTTTGTTGTTGTTTTTTGTTTGTTTGTTTGAAGAGAGATAAATCAAATTTCAAAGGAGAGAGACAGAAACGGAAGGATTCAGTGCCGAAGCCATGGACTCCACAAAATCATCGGAGAGAGAGAGCGCAGACACCAGTTAGTGTCGCACTTTGCCCATAGACTCGATAACGCAATTGTAAGAGAGGGAGAGAGAGGGAAGAGGGACAAGGGAAGAGGGGGGGGGGGGGGGGGGGGGGTGTGGGAAACCGAGCACCGCATCAACAGCACGCCAAGGATGGAGTCCGTTCATACTCACAGGTCTTATCATACCGCAGCGGATCGCACTAAAATACACATGTGTGTGTCAGAACGGAGCGGGAAAAAGACACGCAAATGCAAACGTCAGAGATGTGCATCAAAAGCACATGTTCAGACAAACACACAACAACGCATATGTGTGTGCGTGTGCGTGCGTGTGTGCACAGAAATACTGGCAGGCCATACTTGCATTCAGACAACAAAGAGAGGCTCCATTCGGGGCCAAATCGGCGATTAAGTGACGCAAAAGTGTAGAAGATATGCACAATGTGTCGTGCGTGGATTATGCAGCTCAGTGCTGATTGCGGCACATACGAACTTTCAAAAGAACACTCACATTTGTTTGAATTCGGAGTTTTTTCGGAGGATTGCGGCTATTTGTCCCACGACCATCGTCTAAAGAAAAAGAGGGAAGCCGATGGGGGGAAGAGGAGAAATATGAGATGCAGAGAGGACAATGTTGCTTCTTGTCGCACAAAGAATGAGAATAAACGTCCCTGCTGGATGGTACTGAAAGTGTACACACACACACACACACACACACACACACACACACACACACACACAACGCCCAGTCTCCCCACCGAGACAATCTGCTCCCCCCCGGGCGATCGCACCAATCGCATCGGCGTTCGTAACAGCTTTGCAGTAACACTCATTGGTAGAACCCAATTCGCGAGGCGAAAGTGTGCGTGCAACTCAGAGGGGCTGTCGTCTTCGGCCACAAGGAACTCGGCCGTTGCCGTTTTGGATGCTCCATCTAGCCGAAACATACCACGATACGTCTCCTGGGTGGATGCATCGAGAGGGGGCAGAGAAATAGCAAAGGGGTTCACAAGGAGACCATATTCCACCCACTCCATAGAGGCTTTCTTGCTTTTGTGGAGGCAATTCCGAGTGGGAATGGAAGGTTGAAACAACGGCAACAACAACAACTCGGTTCAATAGTTGCATCCCATTGTGCAAACACTCACCTTTTTCGATCTTCCGTACACAATCACCTGGCACATGATGTAGCGGTGCAAGAACTTTCTGCTCGGCGTGTGCAAGACGAAATTGTACACTCCGGCGGACAAATCCGTAAGTGTATATTCTTCGTCGGAAAATCCAGGCACAAACTTGCGCACTGGCTCATCGTTTGGCCCCAGCAATTCCCACACAGTCTCCATCACTCGTGTTGCGTCTTTTCGCCTCCGACGTCTACCACTGCTTTTTTTGCTGTTCGAAAAAATGAGAGATGGAATTGCTTCTTTGTCGCAAGAAGAGAGAACGATGCATAAGTTTGTTTAAACGATGCAAAAGTTTGAATGTGCTGTACGTGTGTGGTTCTCCCTACAGATACTGCAGATTACGACAACGAGCTCGCTGAGTGAAGCCAAAAAAACATAGCTAAACAGAAGTTTACGAGCGATGAAACGCCTGACAGCTCAAACAACAGCTTCTAGATGCACCGTTACAGAAAGATTAACAGAGCACTTTAGTACTGAATGGAAGATCCAAAAAATGCCACCATTAACACACACTGACGACAAAACCCAGCGAGCGCAGTGCATCAAGCCTCGGGCATTACCACCAAACAATAACGGCGACTGATGATCGGCCATGACGAGTCCAGTGCGGGCCAGCAGGCTTGTTCGAAAGCACGCACGCTATGTCTGTGCGTCTGCCGTGTGGTGCCTATAATATAATGTGTTCATGTTCCCTTGTGCCGTATGTGTTTGCGCAACTCAGTGTGACCCATCCATCAATTATTTGTCCGTTGTTTTTGGAATGGGGAGAATGTCCAAAGCAATGTGTCACGTGATTTGTCTGGACATCACCGGCTACCCCTTATTTGCTGGTGGCCATACTGTATCCAAAAAGAAGATAACCCTTACACATTCGTTTATGCGATTTATGTCAACGTAATGACTCCAAAAAATGTTCCAAAGAGGGCGCATCATTGAATGTGGTGTCTGTGGATTCGGCGCGTGTAACCTGACAGCCGCAGCGAGCCGAGCAACCTACCGGCTTACATGAAAGGTTGCATTGAGCTCGGACGGTGCACTGGCGCAAGTGCATTCCATCCTAATGCAGTCGCTATCTTAACCGGTGTGAATCTTTGCTTTATCTCTTTTTAAGTTTGCTTGCTGCTCACCTGCGACACCTGCTCACCTCGCCTCACCTGCGACACAACGACAACGGAATTCGACTGACTGGCTGCTTCTGCTCATTGCTCTTTCCTCTGTGATCTCTTTTGCTCTGTGAGATCTCTTGCCATGTCGACTATTTCCGCTGTGTGGGTGGGTGGGTAACACCCGTCATGATGCCGGCTGACGAACTGTGTGCAGTTCTGTGATAGTCAGACGTGCTCGCTCTCGTAGAACATTGGTTACGGACATTTGATTTCTGGATTGACATGTCGGGGAGCCGTCACTCTGACCACGGTGTAGTGAAGAGCAAGTTCCGTTTGTGCAGAAGAGACCCATGGTGCTGTGCGCATCTGGTTGTGTGTTGTGAGAGTGCAGGCCCTATATTCGGTCCTGTGAAGATAACCAAGGCGTTGATTTGACTTCCTTTTTTTGTAAACGTTTCCCATATTCACATCGTTCTGCGACACTGTCCGGCGGTTGACAATGCAGAACATGTGTCTTGGTGTGTGCTCGTGGTGTGTGCTTGACCGGTGCCCGTCTCTTTTGTGCCGGGCCTAGTGCGCTCGGTCGACACTTTCACTCTTTCTTGCCCTGCTCAAAATGATGGAAGCGAAGTGATCGGAATATTGGGTGAGTGGCACATGTTGTTTTGTACGTCCGTTGCCACGTGCGATTGGTATGATTAATGGTGTGCGTGCTCGTGTATGGGTGGGTGTGCATGAAAATGACGTATGCCTGTGGATGTTTCTATATCGTGCACTGTGTGGGTGTGTGGGTGTGTGGGTGAGTGGGTGTACACGTATGTGTCCACCATAGTGCGCTATTTTGGTCGTTCGTTTTGTGGGAATATCTTCGGTGTGTGTGTTTGTGGGGGTGAGGGGTGGGGTAAACGCATATATGCATATTGTTTGCACTTTTACTTGTATGTGCATCCGCGCGCGTCCTGCAGTTGCATGTTGCATGTATGTGCTGTGTGCCAGTGACACGGTGAAAGAGTGCGTGCATGTGAGTCTGTCAACGAGTTTATGCGTAATCCGGTTTGATGTGCGGCTGTGTATGTGTGCATGTTTGTATTTACCTTGTGTGCGTGTGTGTTTCGTGTCGTGTCGTGTGTTTGCGATTCTGCCGTGTGCATACATACTGTGGGTATTCAGAAGTGTGTATGCAGGTTTCCGGATGCGAAATGTATGTATTGCATTGTATGTGTCTGTTGTATGTGCTCCCTTGTGTGTGTGTGTGTGTGTGTGGGCAAGGAGCATTTGCGTGTGTTTTTGTGTTGCGTGTGCCATGTGTATGTGTGGACTGAGCATTTGCGTGTGTTTTTGTGTTGTGTGTGTGTGTGCAAGGAGCATTTGCGTGGTTGCTGTGTTGTTTGTGTGCCACTTTAAGCATTGCGTGTGTTTGTGTGTTTGTGGACTGTGGGCAATTGGCGTGTGTTTGTGTTGTTTGTCTGGACTGTACCACATAGCATGCGAATGGCATGCGCATGCTATGTTTTGCGCGGGAATTGTGGTGAGGAAATGTTCTGATCGTGCCCGCAGAGTGTGCCAGTCCCTGTGTTGCGTGCATTGTGTAGGATTGTATGCCATTATTATATCTTGTTGAAATCGGCTGAAAATTGTGTTCTGCTGAATGCGTTGGGTGTGCAGAGCCGTTCTGCCGCGCGTCCTTCTCGTTGACAGTGCACTAGAGAACGGCACTGTGGCATTATCTCTACGATAGATTTTAAGGCTGCGCACCTGCTTGGTATTGAGAGTATGCAAGCGTATTCAATGTCTCCCATTCTTTCTAATGTAGATGCGTTTCCGGTAGCAAAGCAATTCGTATCGCGGTATCCTTCCGTTCGTTCTTTCCCATAAGCGTTCCGTCATTGCTTGGCTCGCAATTCCGGTATGTCTCTCGGATAGATTTGCAAGTTTCTATGTGCAATTGCATCTTGTTTCTCTGTGATCATGTTTCTCTGATTTTCTTTGCGTCAGTCAGTTTGACTGTACATTAATCAGCATCTGAACCGTGTGACACTAACAGAATACACATTGATGGTCCTGCCGAACGTGACAGCCGCCTTAAACTGAAATTGTGCCCACTGAGCATTTAGATCTCTTTTGACAAATGTTGCGTTGCATCATGTCCGTGTCCTGTGCCGTTTTTGTGACCTTGGACGCTTTTTAATGGTATCCAACGTCTGCCAACTGGCGGGCGTGTCCTCGGCATCGTCGGACTGCTCAGTGAGCTGCCGGCTAGTATTACATGGTATCAAGGTGTGCGATATGAATGCATGAATGCACCTCGCTGCACTCGAGTGGCCATTAATGGATTAGGTTTATGGCCTGCCCAGTGAGTCTCTGATGACTTCCAGCTGTATATACAGTGAGTATATACAGTGAGTATATACAGTGAGTATATACAGTGAGTCTCTGATGGCTACTCTCTCTCTGACTGATACAGCTGTATATACAGTGAGTCTCTCTCGGATGGCTTCCAGCTGTATATATATTATAGTTTACTCTAATCAGTGTCCATAATTAGCTTCTGTTTTTCGTGCGCGACGGACCGAACGACGCGCAATGATTGGCTGATCGCAGTCGAATCATAGGCATCCGGGGCAGCAACTCAGCGAAGGCTGCCATTTTTTTTGACAGTATTTAAGGCAGAAAAACCCACAGACTCACCGGGCACATGAATTGCCGGGCAAGTCAGTCTTTGGATGCCGGTGAAAACACAGAGTTGGAGTGTGTCCAAAAAGTGGGGGCGGGTGTTTGGTAGTAAACAAACTGAGCGGCGGCGTGTCCAAACAGACGCGATTAGCCGGAGTATAAATACTGACTGCAATTACACCCCATGCTACACTATTTGTATCTTTCTCGCAAAGAAGGGGGAACATGTTTCAATCCCTTGGGAAACTACTGTTTGGTGGACCGACGGAGCCCACGGCTAATCAGACTGCGACCGCCGGCCACACTGAGCCTACAACGAACCCCAGCACTCAGCCCCCAGCCTCTGCCACTCAGATGGAGAGCGACGGCGACGCGATGCCCATTCATGCTGGCAAGCCGAATTCCCGTGCCCGCTCTCAGAACGGTTCGGATGAGGAGGCCGATAACCGTCGCGGCGCAAAACGTGCGAAGCCATTGAACGTCACATCGACTGGCGCTCGGCCAGCGGCAGCTAAGGTTGTGCCGAAGCGGCCCAGGGAACCAGATACTCCCTCGGCTGGCCGCGCGACAAAGCGCCAGAAGCCGTCAACGGCTGCGGAGCGTCCGCTGGCGACGGAGAATAGTGAAGACTGTGTGGACATATTGCAGTCTTCATCAATCTCGACGCCACCAACTTCATCAACTTTCGACGAGGCGTGCTACCGCGCCGGTTGGGATTCGCTCTGGGAACGCCTCCAGCGCAATAGTAGCATCACTTTCAGCGACACCGATATTGATGAGAGCTGCTTCGAAGGTCCCTTTTTGTTCATCACAGCCGAAAACCGCCAAAGTATGGACGTTGAGATACTGGACCACCTCGAGCAGGAGGTGCGACGGGCCGCTTCTGCAAAGAACATTTCGTTCGAGACCATTCCCATCGTTCTGGGGGTCATTCCCAGCCAGCAGTCAGGCGGCAAAAAGGACGCCGTCGAGATGACTGCATCCGAATTCCCGCCTCGTGCAAAGAATCTCCTCCTCCATCTCAAGGCGGCCAAGAACCATCCCGACGTCCAGATAACGAAACACAACTTGAAGAACTGCGAACTCATGCCCGAGTCGGATCAAGGCGAATACCGCCAGAAGATTTCAAAGGCGCTGGCGGATGTGCGTGGGACTGACCAAATTTTTGGGTTCGATTGCACCGAAACGTCCCAAAACGCCGTCCAGAACTGGGTAGCCCTACTCGTCACATGCAACGCAGACACCAAGAGCGACAGGGCTCGGGAGCTGTCCCAGCGTCTTGCCGCCCTGTGTACCGAAAAGATACTCCGGATCACCACGTGCAAGCCCTCAGATCTCGTCGAAGACGAAGGCGAAGATACCGGTGCAGAAATCGTCGGAGAGGTCAACGAAGAGGAGTCCCGCCAGGCAAAGGAAGCGGAGGTCGACGACATTATCGAAAAGGCGATCCAGACATACGACATCAACACGCAAATCGAGCGCCCGTCCAACATTCTCCCTCGCAGGCAGACTGAGGACCCCGAACGAGGCCATTCGCACCAGGACACAGATCCCGACGGCATTCACCCTCCGCAGAGCAATCTTGGCGACATTCTTTACGAGCGCATCGACTTAATGCTTCGTGCGGCAAACGACGGGACGGGCGTCCACGGGTTCAAGCGGCTCCTCTTTCGCATTATGACGGCGCGTTTTGAAATGCTTGAAGAGCAGACGGCAGACCGTCTTAACGCAATCGAGGGACTCTTTGATCCCACTGATCACGTGCGGGTAATCGCGGATGCGAGTTGGTCACGCCCCATTGCCGCCGGATCTGGTATCGACCGAAACGTCTTTAATGGAGACATCAGCGAGCGCTTCCGTAACTTCTACGGACAGCTCATTGCACACCCCGACACCCTCGGTGTTCTTGTCGTCGACGAATGCCATTGGGGCCCTATCAAGCAGGGGGCATACGACATGTTCATCAATCTCACACGCCCCACGCCCCAAAATGCGGATGTCAAGTGGAAGGAGCTGCGGCCGACCATCGCTGATCTATGGGCGAAGCATAACAACGACACGGGTCACCTCCATTCATCCCACCAGTTTCGTAACCTGGTCGTGCTGCTTGTGTCGGCCACCCCTTACAATCAGCTGTCGTTGAACTCGCGCGTGCCAATTTGTCACATTGCCGTTGACGAAAACGGAGAGAAGTGTCTCACAAGCGATTCGCCGTCGTCTCGCAAGGTCGTGGTTGAAGACGCACACGTTGTCGACTGGAGTGAGACACAGGGCAAGTCACTCCTGCCTTTCCGTCTCCTTGCCGTGACAATACGCAACCGAGACGCTGACACGGACGAAGACCTCGCTGCCAAGTACGACCAGTTTGGCGTGTGGGCTGTGAGGGAGACGAACGGAGAGTGGGCGCTCACGTGCCGCCCTGTTGCTGCCAATAGTGCGTCGCCGCGTCAGTCGATGGACATCCTTGCTACCTCCCCCGCGACGGACTCACAGAGGGCGGATTTTCTCCACGAGGTAGTGCGTAACGACGGTGTAGGCTACATATCAATGCCGTCACCGGATGGGAACGAAGACAACAAGCTCTACCTTCGAGCCTCTGGAATGGATCTCAATCTTGTTCGCAAAGAAGAGGCATCCACGTTCTCGATTGATCGGCGCGGAGCATACGATATAATGAAGATTAAATGCGAGGGCGATGAATCGTTGGCGGGAGCTCGCTACGTGACGCACCGTGCATCTCCCAAAGGTGGGCCTCCACTCCTCGTCCTCACCGACACCAGTAAGGCCGCACCAAAGAGGGGGGCAACAAAGGGCAAGAAAGCCGCCGACGCTGCCTCAACCACCTCTGATCGCCAGGAGTTTTTTGTCTGTCCGTCTGGGAACACAAAATTCTACCATTCGGTCAATTATTACGTCAATTCAATGCGCAACGCATCCGACGAGGATCGGCTCATTCGCCAGGAGCACTTCCTGTCCGATATGCTGGACCTGTCAAAGGTCAAGTCTGCAATGGCGACCGCCGCCAAGGAGGCAAGTAAGAACATGAAAAAGAGCAATGACAAGAAACCCACAGTCGCTAGTGATGGCGCGCCGCCCAGCGCCAACCAGCGGGCGGTTGGCAACAACGTCGACGTGATCCTCGCCTGCGACTATGTCTACAGCATTGTGCGATTCGCCGTCTTCTACCGAGACGATTGCCTCACAACCGACGCGTGCAAATTGCCGGAAGATAACCTTGCCGTGCTTCTCAGGCGCGGCATGTCCTGGTGGCAGGAACGCTCCGCTGTGGTCCAGAAGTGCCTTCGAGACATTGAAAATCGCACTGGCCTTCCTATGAGGGTTTACCTGCAAGGATACGCCACCGCTCTGCAGGGAGAGATTGCTCGAGTTGGCTCAGAGCTAAAGACCGATTGGGCGGTGGTGCTCCACGCACATGTGTTGTCGATGTCGGAACAAGATGGGCTTGCAGACAGGCTAGAGTGGAGTGATCGTCTCGAGAAATTGAAACACGCGCTTGCGACAGACTTGCAGGCTGCATTCCGGTTGTCGCGCACAGAGACGGACATAATCGTCGAGTCGCTCATCATCAACAGAGTGGGTTCCGATCGTACGCTTCAAGGAAGCATGAAGATCGTCCGCATGAACTCCAAAGGGACGGCGCTCCTCTTCTTCAATGGCCTTTTGAATGCCATGCTTGCGACACGGCTGGGACAGACGTTCCACATTGTCCGCGATTTTGGGGACGATAAGCTGGCAACTGCCTTCCAAGAGTCGGATGATAAGGCAAAAGAGGCACTCGCACCGCTGTCAAAGTACTGGCTGCGTCTATTGCAGCCCGCCGAATGCCGTAAGGAGAGCTGCCCCTGCAAGCGCTTCGATGCGGATGCGAGCGGGTGGAAGTGTACCTGCGGCCACCTACACCAGTCGATTGAGCAGTACGGACATCTAAAGGACCTACCCTGCATTCTCATCCTCGTCGACAAGGGCCGCATGGGAGACACATTCCCGTCCTCATTCGACTGCATGGACATCCGGGCGAGCTACCACGCCAAGAAAGCCAAGCCACAGCTGAGCACCGTTGTCCAAGAACTCGGTCGCCTCTGCCGATATGCATCGCCCGGGGAGAAGGTGCCATATGCTCTAGTCGGCACGACTCTTTTCGATGCCTTCAAGGAAGGTCTCATGACCACATTCTCAATTCGCGACATGCTCAAAACGCACGACACGAATCTCAAGACCGAGAACCACCACCCACACAATGACTATCCTTGGAGGTATGAAGACGGGTCCCACGACAGGCACTTTGACACCCCCACAAGGGAGTCCGCCCACCACGACTTGCGCCTGGTCCTTCAAGCGGAACCGCAGGTCGGCAAAACGGGGACGTATTTGGCGCTGCTGCGACGTCTCCGCCGGGAAATACACGGACGACAATACGTCGCTCTCCCTTCAGTTGAAGTCGCCCATGAGGATCAGGACATGCGCTTGTGGGCGTATCCCCACGGAAAGTCACTCAAGGACGCGCCCGACCTGCAGCGATACAGCTCTGACGGCAACAACAAGTATGATCACTGCGGTGAAACGTACAAAGTCGGGTTTGCCTTCAAGAGGGAGGAGATAGCCGATGCGGCGAAGAAGATGGCACAGCGCCGCGAAGGTCGTCTCCAAGACTCCCCTGCAACGGACGATGGTCAGCAGGTAGAATTCACGCGCGACAGGTTTCCTTACGAGTTGCGCCGACTTCGCCTCACGCAAGAACATCCTGGCCCAGACACCCAGCAGCTCTACCATACGGGCTTGATTGAAGTTAGTGTGCGTGGGCTGGCGCGCGTGACGGCGAGAATTTCCGTCCCCGTGACGCATTCGCATCTCGTGCACTGGTCGGATGACAATAATACCTGCACTCTCGTACGTACCCCCGGGCTGGATGTTCGCCACTGGATTTTCCAGCCGTCGCATCCGGCAAAAGGACACAATGCGAAGTACGCACGCCTCGACTTGTTGCAGGCCATGGAGGGAAAAAAGTACGCGCAGGCCATAGTCTGCAGGCAGCTCGATGATTACAACGACTGGCGTGACACAAACATCGTCATTGAGATGCCGGCCACGATGCCTTCGACTGAGAGCGGGTTACCTAAGGACGACCGCGTTGAGTGGGGAATAGGTTACGCACGCCGCTTCATCCAACTACTCGCCGAAACGCAGGAGCTCGAGCACATCTTCGTCATTGACGACAACATTTCGCACATGGCCCAACTCGTCTTTCCTATCACTACCATACCAAACACAACAACACTCACGCAAACGGCGCCGTGCTCGCTGTGGACGGTGCTGGAGCGCATACAGGCACTTCCAGGCGAAGAGCTGCTCCCCGCCGACAACGACGCTCACGGACGTCCACTTGACCTGGATGCACTTATGCTTGAGCACAATCTCGCTGCGACCGATGCCTCTCAGAGAAACAGTGTGTGGCGATACGCAGGCCCTTCGTCCCGATTCGCGGTCATAGGCACCGCGCGATTCAAGCACATGGCGAGGACGCGAAAGCCATTCAAGCGCACTCACGTGTACAGTCTTGTTCTTATCAACATCGGCGCAATCAAGGCGATACCCAATGCTCCCCTTTACAAGCCGTGGCCGTATCGCGAGGACCTCAACTTCAACGAGATGTGCGACAAGGCCGGGCTGCTCGTCTGCAAGTACAACCGCTTCGTGCAGGTGAAGGAGCCCACCTGTCACAGCGCCGGAAACGGCGGAGGAAATAGCACGGGAGTCGGAGCAACAACGATTTTGCACAGCACGAATCCTTTTGATGACACCATGGACGGCGATGACGGTGATGATGAGAGCGACTTGGAGTGGCAATTGTCTGTGCTTATTCAACACGCGATCAAGAAGGCAAGTCCGGATGTTACATGGGCGATCGTCCGTGCCGAGGACGCCCCGGATTTTACTGCGCGCGTCAAAGCGATTTTGATGAAGGAAACGGGAGCCAACAGCGACGACTCGCGCATTAGCCAAGTCGACCAGATAAAGGATATTGACAAGGCAACGGAGACCATCCTCGTCGTTGCTGTCGGCGAAAAAGCGGCCCAAAATCGCCGTGCTGTGCGAGCAATTCTCCATTTTGCAACGAAACCCTCGACCATGTGGCGTTCGTTGCTGATTCCGCTCGCCATTCAGCGTGAGGACAGGAAGGGCTGGTTCGGCGACCTTTACGACGATATCGACCATGTCAGTGAAGACCCGGTTTTGTTCTGCAGCGCGGCCAAGAAAACCGCCGACGGCACAGTCACAACTCCATCTGTCCTCTTCATTGAAAACAAGTCGGTCTCCGTGCCCGCACCTACCCCGCCACAACCGGTATGTTTGGTGTTGCCAATCAATTCCATCTTTTGCGCACCGCGGCTAATGCACGCACGACACTGTAAAGTGTGCATTGCAAAATTTCGAAGACCTTCCCCAAGTGCGCTGCAAGCACGAAGCTAGCAGTCATCAGAAAATTGCTGACTTTGCTTTGAATGTCACGAATGATCACTGACATTGTTGTTCCTTCCTGTCGAACGGCAGCATCCCACCAGCGACAGACCTGCCGTGGCGCCTCCGCAGGTCAGTACCGTATGTGTTCTGTAAAACGAGACAAGTCGATGCATTAGACACAGTGTCGCTTGACGCTTAACTGCAGAAAAAGTCCAGAGTTGGATTCAATTCAGTGTCTCAGTGAGACGCTATGCCAGTGCGGTGAGATCTGTAATTTGCAGAAAGCGAGGCATGTTGATTCAGGCCTTGGCAAGGTCATGTGCTCAACAAACCTGCGGAAAGAGGGGTATTCAAATAGTGGATGGCCTGTGCAAGGGTGGTGGAGGCCGCCAGCGGTCGACTTCAGTTGTGTGACTGCATGTTGTCGGCGACGGCACGGCAAACAACGATCAGAGGGAATTGCGTGTTCAGTGCTCGTGTTGTCAGTGCTGATACCAGCGATCACATCAACATTACAGGCACTGGATTCGGACAGTACGGGCGCTGCAGAGTGTGAGAGAGAGCCGCCGAATCCCCCGAGGCCGGTGAGTGCTCTCACATAACTGACAGCGGATTTCGTCGGACATGGGATGTGTTTGTGGGGTGTCCCTCTTTGTGCTTGTGGGTTGCGCGCAGCGAAACTTTTGTGGACTTCAGAAAACAACAAAAACCAAAACTAACAAACATAAAACGAATTGTTTGAACTGAAGAAGCCGAATCCACGCACGAAGGACCCGCCCCTGAAGCTGGGTGATCTGTGCATCCTGAACTTTGGCAAGGTTCTGACAGAGCCAGTGTAAGTTCTTATTAACACGCCACTGACGCCGTGTCCCGCAAACGGCAATGTTGTTCACTGAGGCCACATCTCGACGTTCAACCTATCTGGCTTGAAATTCACACGTTTGAACACTGCTCATGACAGGCTTGTTGGACGCGGAGAAAAACATAAGATACACGACGGGTACGTCAGTACGTTCAAGTCACAAAAGGGTGAACTTGTCAGGAAGTTTACCTTCCGCAATGAACTGAAACTCGGCCGCGACGGAGCCAAAGTGTTCACGGTCCAAGTCA
>CALSCR010000426.1:0-15757 GCA_943704495.1 Pigoraptor chileana
AACAAACCAACAAACAAACCCACAAACCCACGCACGCATGCAGGATATACGGCCATGAACCGGGTGCGCCCGTTTTGTCTCCCTTTGTGTGCCATTCGTTTGGCACTGTGAACACACCCTACGGCGCCCTTGCAATTGCGGTGCAGCGGCATCAGCATGACCGCGGTTTCCTGGAACAGCTGCCGGTGAGGACGACGGCAGTGCAGTCTTCCTCTTGTGCTGTGTTGTTTATTGTGTGTGTTGAGTGGCGTATTGTGTGTGTTGTGTTGTGCAGGAAGAAGCAGTGCACGTTTACTCCTCTTTCAACATGTATTATATCACGTTCTCATACTCTCACTATCTCTTGTTGCAGGCAACAAAATCACCGCTGTTGACTCCGCCCAGTGTGAGTATCTCTTTGCCGACCCGTTTATTTGTTCATGGTATGCATACACGCCATTAGTCACACACAATATCCCTAACTAACGCGTCGATTGCACACACACACACACACACACACATACACACACCTACACAAACAGGGAAAGGCATTCAGCCCAAAGGCAGATGACTCCAAATCCAAATTTGTTTTTGATGAAAACGCGTTCGAATTTGACGACAATTGTAACGATGGGGGTCTCTGCACAACCGACGGCCCAATGTCGGCTGATGACATGGCATGGCAACGCGAGAACTCGCCACTGTGCTTCCGTCGCACGGCCGATAGCATTCCGCCGCAGCACGAGCTCAATGCGGCAAATGCAACAAATGCGACAACAACACCCGCAGACGCCCTCGTGCGACGCCGGCCGTCCTCGTCGACTTCATCACTGTCAACGCTGTCTTCCACATTATCGCGCAGCATTCCAAAGCCCGATTTGAACGACGCCGCCGGCGTTTCGTCCCATGCATCTGTGAACATGTGCTCTGATTCCGCACCCGAACGCCCCGCTGCAGGGGAGGACGTATCAATGACAAACACTGTGCGCGACTCTATCTTTGCGCCCGCAACAAGACGCGTCACCATGGCAGCCCTCTGTGCCGCCAACGTGGGCTCTATTCCGTCGGTGCAGCACCCGAGCCCCCCGCGCCCAAAACCGTCCGTTGCCCTCGGGACGGTCCCGACTGTGCTGGGGCTGCGTCATGGCGCTGCTGTTGGGTCGCCGCCGGCCGTTCGTCGCAGTTTGTTTTCGTCGTCGTCGATTGCTGTGGCTGACGGCGGAGTGCTTGGAAACAGGCGGACGTCGCTCACACGGCGCAAGCTGGACTTCACACAGGGCGTGTGGGCGCCATCGACACCACTCCGGGCTCTTGTGGGATCGTTTGAGGTGTGTGTGTGTGTGTGTCGTGCTTGTTTACGCCTGTTTTGCGAATTGCGAGGTGAACTGCCAGTCTATCTTAGTCTCATGGTTTGGTTTTTGATCCCTTGTGACTGTACTGAATCGTGCATGTTTTTTTTTTGTGCTGTTGCCTGTTGCCTGTTGCCTGTTGCCTGTTGTTGTTGGGGTTGCGCATTTGCAGGAATCCATCCTAAGTGGTCGCATGTCCCTCTCTCCCGCGGTGTCGCTCGATGGGTTTGTCGCACAAATCGGCGCCTGTGGCATGGGAAAGTGCCCGGCTCACGTGTCGGTCCCTTTCTCCGCGACTTTTTTTCGCCTCGAAGGCGAGGACACTCCGTCGCCCTATGTTGGAATGATTGATCTTGATCGCGCCACGCCATCCACAAGCGCATTACCGGGCGCGCGCTCGTCCCTCCCTGCAGATGTTATACCAATTGCTACTGCTGCTGGCCAACCCCAAAACAACCGTAGTGGTAATAACGGCAGCAACAGCAGTATCATCATCAACAGCAGCAGCAATCCGTTGTTAAACGATGAGAGTGTGGATGCATCGGGTGTTGCGCATAATCCGCACCGGGGTTTGTTTCGGGTGCCCAGCAAAGGAATGGTGCAGACGGTGGGTGTCTTGTCGTTGGTCCATCATTTGATATGGATGTGTGTGTGCGTGTGCCTGTGTGCGTGTGTGTGGGTGTGCAATGCGAATCCGTTCTGATTTGAATATTGCCAGGGTTTTCGAAGATGCAACATCATTCTACCAAAGTGACCCCTAATGTTTCTTCCGCGGTCTGTGCATGTCTCGTTTTCTGTGCGCGTTGTGCAGATCATATTCAACCAACAACGCACCGTCATCAAGGTGTTTCTCGTCCCGTACGACCTCACCGACATGCCCGCGGCGAGCAAAACCTTCATTCGCCAGCGCACTGTGACTGATACGACGCCCAGCCGTCTCAAATACGCCATCCACCTCAAATTTGTGAGCACGAAGCGGGGTCACGTGTATCTCTACGGCTCCTCAAAGGTCGTCTTCTCTCACCGTGCGCCAGATTCGTCAAAGGGCATCACTGTTGTTTCAGACGGTCCGCGAAACCCGCAGTATGCCCCGCTCACGAGTGCGGAGCGCACGGCGATGAAGAGCAAGCGCAAGGGACACGGTGTTGTTGCAGAATAGTTTTGCGATGGCCGCTGTTGTGTACATGCATCTCATGCGTGCGTGCGTGCGTGCGTGCGTGCGCGTTGCTGTGTGTTGTAATTTTGCTTACTCGCTCTGTAAATATACTCTTTTACCTTGCCTGGTCTGTCTCGTCGACCACATTTTCATCATCAGGGCACGCATCTGCATGCTCACGCCAACGCAAATCAAATCATGTGAGACGCTGTAGTCAGCGCGAAACTCATTTCCTTTCATTTCTTTATATGTTACAAGACCCAACGCAAACCAATCAAGGAGAAATACATACGCGGCAGCGTGCGAGTGACCCAGGCCTCACGTGCTCTCAGTGGGGCCCCGCATCACCACCGGCTTTCCCCCGCCGCTCGTGTTCGCGCAGCTGCCGTCGCAGGCTGTCAACTTCTCTTCTCAACTCGCGTATCGTGTGCGCCGTCGCGCCAGAAGACACAAAGCGCCCGTCCCACCCCGCGTCACTCGCAGCGGCATGGTCATTGCCTCGTTGCATACCATCGCCCGGATGTGACCGCAACAATGCACGATCCGCAGAAACACTCCCACGGCCCATCGAAGCGTGGTCCACCGTCACAGGTGAAAGTTGTGACACGGGGAGGCGTGGTCGAACAGCCTCCAGTTTCCTGTCAATGATTGCGCGCACATCGACAGGCACGCGACGGTCCCCACCTGTGTCACGACGCCGGTTTGAGCTGTCCGGATACGTCACTTGCAGATTGCTAGCGGGGTTTGACCTCGGGATGCAACTCGATCGGTTTACGGCAGGACATGTAAACGCCCCCCCACCCGCAGGAACAGACATGTTGCACGAGGGATTGTCGATTCCGTTGCGCGAAAAAGCGCACCCACATCGCAGCACGGCGCTCGACGGAATCAGAATGTCGCCGGGACACAGCATCGGGTTGTTGCTCACAATGATGGTGTTTCCGCTATCGAGAACGCCCCCGAGATTAATACTCGTGAGATTATCGTTGCCAAACGCGGAAAAAGAACCACCCGCGATGACGCGCCCCAGATCAAAGAGTCCCACGCTGATGCCGAATGAGACATTAAACAGGCCCAGTATGTCCGACTGCGCAATCACCCAGTACAGCGAGCTTGGTCCGGCCTCGTAAACCCACCCACGCTCAGACATTTCCATAAGCGCCGGCATGGATATTGACTCGAGCGCAGTGTTTTGGAAGAAGCTGGCTAGTCCGATGCCCAGCAGCTGTGGAAATTCAACATACGTGAGCGCGGAGTTGGCCGCAATCACCATGCTTCCCGCCAAAAGGACTGGAAAGGATATCGTCTCCAGCACAGTGTTTAGCGAAAACAAAAGCACTCCCAAGAAAAGCGAAGGTGCAGACACTTCTCGCAGCGCAGAGTGCCCAATGAATCGCAGGCCCTGCGTCGCAATCGTCAGCGCATCAAACGACACACTCACAAGGTTTGTGTTCGTTCCAAAGTACAGGTCGCCGACCGTTTCCAGCACCGGAAAATCAATGTGCTCCAAAAATGTGTTGCCGTCAAACGACATTGTATCTGCTCTTTTCAAGCTCGAAAACTGAATGCTTGGAATGCCAAAGGTCGCGCGAACAATTACAAACGACGCAGACTCGAGGCTGTGAATGTCGAAATTATGCTTCACAATTGTGCCATTCGTCGAGTAAAACTCAAAGACGGCGCTGCCAAGAGTGAAAAACTGGATTTCCTTCAAGCGCGGGAAGAACACTCCCCCGGTGAACGGAATGTTGAAGACGACAATGCCGCGCGCGTTCGCGAGCGAGGGGAACCTGATCTCTGGTGCCCTGACCCCCCCATCGCCCGTCTCTCGCAGAGGACCCTCAATGTCAATCAGCCCCGCGAATTCAAGCACGGGAAAAAACAAGTCTCCCGTCGTCCGCGTGGCGTGGAGCGTAATGTTGCCGCTGACGCTGCCCAGCGCAGGAAAACCGAGCTCGCCGTGCAAGAAAACGTCGTCAAAGGCAAGAGACGCCGCCGCCGTCAGCTTCGGGAAGTCAAGGCCGTCGACAAAGGAGACCACACTCATGCGCACATTCCCCGCATACAGCAGCGCAGGCAGCCGCAGAAATGTCAGCATGGCGTCCTGCACGAGGAGCCCGCCCGTCTGCACAAGCGCAGGGAAGGAAAGCGAAGTGGGGCCCAGACGGGTCTCGTTCCAGGATACTATCGCAACCGTATTCGTCACAATGGTAAGTGATGGAAACGTCATGTTGTTTGGTGGTGATGCGGTAAAGTACGACCCATTGACGACGAGGCCTCCCACCTGCGTGCATCCAAGTGACGCAAACGCGTCTAGTGAGGCGACGGATGTCACGTAAAAGGTTTGTATGCACGTTGTGTCCACCGGGTCCGTCTCCGATCGAATGATTGCGACACCAAGCGCAACGGAAAGCGCGATTGCAACGAAGAGCACAAAGGCGAGAAATGCCACCAGCAGACGAATATTTCTGCGAGAGAACTTTGTGCGCTTGTGAAGCCGAGTCTCGAGGAACAAGAGACGTTCTTTCAATGTGTGCGCGTCGTCCTCATCGTCGTCCTCGTCATGACGGTCGTGTGGTCGTCGCGGCGATTGATACGCTGGCGCAGACAAATTCAATAAGGTTGAGAATGATAAGTGACGTGTGTGTGTGGTAATAACAGCTGTGTAAAATGGATATAAAGGCAAAGTTCAGTACCCCTGGTGGCGGAGGAACCGCAGTCTTTACTGCCTTCGAATGCAAAAACAAACAAAACAAACACATACTTTCAATTGTGCGCAGTAATGTTGCACACAATTGCGGTTGGACGAGAGCGCCATATTCCATATTGTTCCTCAGGGAATACAACGCGCCCGCCTTCGCGAGACACAATTGACTCAGCATTGACAGACATCGAATGCGGATCGGACTGAGCAACTGCCGGCACCCACCAGTGAGACTCGCAAACGGCGTCTTTTCAGTTTTATCCCGCTCGCATAGCTGTGAGTTATCAGGAAAAAAAGGCACGTGCATTGAAGGAGAGATAGAAATAAGCAAAGTTAATCTCCACAAATTAGTGAGCTGCCCAGTCGACGAGGCCACAATTTGTTTACAACATGTATGAGCACCAGGCAGCGGATACGCGGTGATCACAACCTGTTAGTACCATGGTTGCTATCGCACACCACTGATGCTTGCTATCCGTACAATGCTGTGTAGGCACGTGTTGGCGCATTCGACACAGCATTCAAACGACACCAACGGCATACGGAGCCGCATGGGATTCCTCGTTAAAAGACACTGACAGTGCACGGCCGCTCCTTAAAGCATCACAGGTCCGTTTGACAGCAACACGATTGGAGCACTCGCCTTGTTTGCAACATCCCATCGCCACAATGATTGAAGCTCATTCATGCGCACTTCCACAAAGCTCCCCGAAGGACGAAAAGACGTCTCGTTTGCGCCGAAACCGACGCTGCCATTGCCTTGCCTCAGAGTGTGATTATATGGGAGCAATGGCAGGTCGAGCTTGTGCATTTCTCGACCCCCGTCCCCATCTACAGCAACCGATGGCGGGTCAGTTATGGCGGGAGAAGCGGCATCACGCGGCAATTGAGCCCCCACAGGCGCATCGTCATTGGCGGAATACCCCGACTGTTGCTCATGCATCACTGCGTTGTGCACGACATCCATGCGAGAGTCCGCGATGGCTGCACCTCCGCGAGGTTTTCCGCCGCCGAGGCTTAAGCTGGGTCGCAAAAACATGTCGCACAGGTGGGTCCGACTCGAACAAGAGTAGTCAAAGACCTCCCCGCGTTGGGGGTATAGCTGGCAGAAGTAGCCTCCTTGCCGACCGTATCGAGCAGGACGCAAGTAAGGGGAGAGGTGTCACTACCCGGTTTGCGGGCGTCATGGAATTGAGCAGAGCACGCGCGAGGACTGTTCTATGCTATCGATCAATGGACCATTTTCAGTGCAGTGTCTCTGGCGAGGTTCGGTTTCACAAAACGCCAAGAATTCTATGCAAAACACCAGAAATACTGTTGGATACATCTCAAATACTTCACACACGCCGGCCACGGTAGGAATTGACCGACGCCCATTGAGGCCATATTTGTCAAACGATAGCAATTAACACCTTTAAAGGTAATATACGGCGATCCTTTTTTAGTTTAAAATGCTCCAAATGCCTATATTTGGACCACGCTAATTCATTCGGTCACCGCAAATGATCTCATATGATCTGTTTCAGTGCCTCAAAGACTAAACTTAATGTATATGGGGAGATTAATAAGGGAGATGTGCTCCCTTCTGTGATGATTGATTGTTCAGAAATTGAGGCGGGAACACTTTGCTCTTCAGACTGAATATCCGAGTCGGCACGCATCCCGGCGAGATCTGATTTCAGTAATATAAGTGACAGTCAGAGTCGGCCGCCCGCGGCCCCGGGCGCTGGGACAGCCGCAAGTCATCGTTTTCGATCTTCAGCCGCATCTTTTTCCTTTCTGGTGGTCCATCACTGTTATTTTATCTTGCTCTTGCAATCTCTCTCGTCTTTGTTTTTGCCTTACAAAAGCGATCTCAGTCTCAGTCTTTGTTTCGTTTCCGTCGCGATAATCAGTCCAGCACTCCACCTCTTCTCTGCCGTACTTTGTCTGCTCCGGCGCCGCCGGCTCAGTCTGAGTGCTTCTGAGGCATCTGCTACACCCATTCTCTGCTTCTTGCCAGTGCCCGGAGATGCTCAGTTCTATTTAATCTCTCGGTCCGGGTTCAGTTCCGGCAGGTTTAACTGCGGCACGCCGAGAGCCAATTCGATCCGTTGCCGGCCGGTAGCTGGTCTGGCGACAATGGGTGGCGCCTCGGCGGAAAGGCCTGTCACGGCAGTACTCGAGAGGCTATTTTGCATAAGCTGGGGCGGGACTGGACTGAGACCCGGCGCCAATACCTAACCTTAGTAATATGTTTCACCGTGTCAGTTATCACGAGCTGGGGCAATGTATAATGTTACTGCTTTGTTACACCACTTGATCACGCGACAAGAAATTTCCGATCGGATGTGCGGACTATGACACACATAGACTCGGCTCAGTCCGACCCGGGGCCGGCACTCGGCAGTAGTAGCCACTGGAATGTCAGCAAAGAAATCGCTTTACTTACAAGTTACGACTGGTCTTACGAGTAGTATAGGCTTCTATACGTGTTTCTCTTATATATGGAAGGTGACACTCTGATAATGTCTGATCTTCTGCATTAAAAAAAAATGAATCCAGAAACAGTCCCGTCTGCTGAGCAACGGACATTGGGCGACGATGAGGTGGATGTGGAGGAGGCGAGCGCAGACATGGACCACGACGGCGCACTAGAAGCGATTGGCTTCGGGCGCTTTCAGCTGCTGCTTGTTACGTTGTGTGGCTGGGCCAATTCATCGGAAGCGGTTGAAATGATGTCGGTGTCGTTTGTGATGGACGAGCTCACGACCGACTCTTCGTTCAAAAGTGCGATTGGCGCCATCATCTTCCTGGGGATGTTTGTCGGTGGACCCATATTCGGAGCATATGCAGATCGTGGCGGGCGTCGGTGGTGTCTGCTTATTACGCTGACAATCAACGGGCTCGGCGGATTTCTTTCTGCGCTCGCTCCTAATCTCGGCCTACTGCTGTTCCTGCGGTTTGTCAGTGGAATTGGGTGAGTTGTTTCAAGGAGTAATGCGCCGCTCCTTTTCGCCGTAAAAGGTTTGGTCTCATCCCGCATTCAATTTTAATCGATGTAAAATAACATATCGCAGCGTCGGCGGCTCCATACCAGTTGTGTTCACATATTTCTGTGAATTTCTGCCAAAGTCATCCCGCGGTCGCTACATGTCCGTCATTGCATCCTGCTGGATGATTGGCGCCGTCCTCACGGCCGGCTGGGCCTGGGTGATTCTTCCAAGGTCCTTTGACGTGGTCATCTTCGGATCCTCATTCACGCCGTGGCGTGTATTTCTCGCTGCATGCGGCCTCCCCAGCCTCATCTCGGCCTTTGCTGTTGTATATGCACCGGAAACGCCCCGGTATCTGTGGGCGTCGGGACAGCGACAGAAAGCACTGGATATTTACAGTCGGATGTACGCTTCCAACCATGGTGTTGGTGGGTGCTTTTGGCCTATCATCTGTACGGCCGTCTGCTCTTCAGTGCTTGGCTGTTTGTGCCTGGTGTGCATGTTTTATTTGCTTCTTCTTTCTCCTTTTGTTGTTGATCTCTGTCGACGCAGTTCTAATATATATGTTTTGTAAATGTACATATGCATACACACACTTGCACACACGCACGCGCTTGCACAGATCAAAGTGTAATGTCCTTCAACCCGAACGACTTCGTCACGAGCAACACGCTTTCCAACGGGAATGCTCTCGAGGATGATTATGTGTTTGGCGATGAAAACACTGATGGCGTAGGTGCCAGTGGCATCCAGGAATACTCGGACGATGCTATAGGTACCAATGCGGACGACGAGAACGTTGGACTCGTCGATACCCGTCGTCGGCGTAGAGTGCGCCGCACACGCTTTGAGTCGGCTTCGCGCATACTGAGTTTGTTCAAGCCGCCACTTTTGCGCCCGTCCCTGCAGCTCATGGTCATATGGTTCTCGCTGTCGTTTGGCTACTACGGGCTGAGTCTGTGGATGCCCACGTATTTCAAAGTGTCAGCCGTGTCTGTGTACATGAGCGCATTCCTGTCTGCCGTTGCCCAGCTTCCGGGAAACATTCTCTCGATCCTCTTCATCGACACCTTTGGACGTAACCGCACCCTTGGTAAGGAATGTGCATGCGATGCCGCACGCGTACGCATTTTGTTTGGATGGGGTGTGCGTGTTCGCATGACACTTGTTGCATGTGGCACATAACACGTGTGTGCCGTCGGTGTTTATCGCCACTCTGCTTTTATTGGCTTGGGTTATGGTGAACTTTGTGTGTATTAATACTGACACAGGCGCCATCGCTTGCCTACGCGTGTTACTCCACGCCATTCACAATCTTCCTAATACCCAATGCCCCTTCCTCCCCGTTCCCGCAAACTATCCACAAACTGCAACAACAACACAAAAAATAACAACAAACAACAACAAACAAACACACTCAAACGAACCAACAAACAAACAATCTCACATGCACAACAGCGCTTACAATGACAGTTGCAGCAGTGGCTGTCTTCGTGCTCCTGCGCGTGCACCAGGCATGGGAGGTGACGCTCATGTCGTGCTTGTTCAGCGCAATCACTGTGGGCGGCTGGAACGCGCTCAGCATCGTCTCGACGGAACTGTATGCCACCGACAAGCGTTCGACGGCTTACGGCGTCTTTGCGTCGGTCGGCCGCATTGCCGCAATTGCGGGGATTTTTGTGTTTGGGGCATTTGTTCATCTTCATCCAGCAATCCCCCTCACCATTATCGCAGTCATGCTTGCTGTGGGCGGCATCGTCGCCCTGTGGCTTCCACAGACATCACAGCGTGCCATTCAGTGATGGCGCATTGAGACGAGAGACGAGAGACAATGTCTGTGTGTGTCTGTGTGTGTGTGTGTGTGTGTGGGAAAAGAGCTGCTGCTTTTTGTAAAAGCGCGGTCATATTCCCCAGGTTGTGTGTGCGTGGCTGCGTGCGTCCATGTGCATGTGACTTTTCAAATGTCGCTCATTATTCATGGCTGCTGTGTGTGCTATGTTTGTGGCGGGCGTTGCACGTGCGAGTGTGTACATGGCTGCATGGGCTTTGGTATATGTGCTGTGGATTGCCTCCATTCACAGAAAATGTGAGAATGAAATCGGATGGGCGTAAAATGGGCAACATCTTTGTGATCTCTGCACTCCACGAGTGGCAACGGTGACTCACATTCCTTGTCGGATACGTGCAGCAGTGGCCATCCTCACGGACCGGCAGACCGACAGACAGAGATAGACAGACGCAGTGCCTCATGCGCTGTGCCCATGGACTCCGCAAGAGAGACGTTCAGTACTCAAAACGTCTTAGGCCTGGGCCCATCGACTCCAACACTCCGCAAGAGAGACAGACAGAGAGGCATAGAGTAGCACACTCCACATTGCCACTCTAACGCGAAGTTCATGCATTCCTGGCATTGACTTTCTTCCACACTCGTGACATGGCATAACCATGCATCCCCTTCCCCCTCCCCCCGCACACAAACACACAAGAGAAGAATGCTTTCCTTTGTTTTGTTTTTTTGCACCGATTGCAACACAGTTAACACGAAACAAACGACGGAAACTGCAACCCTCACAGCACAGGGGCGTCGGCAACAAACGGCCGCACCGGGATCCCCGCCGCCGCAATGGCTACCTTCACGGCACAAATCGGTACTTCTCGTCGGTGGAAAATGCCCGCCGCAAGTGCCGCACACGCGCCCGTTCCGTTAAACACATCCACAAAGTGGGCGGCGCACCCGGCGCCACTAGACGCAATCACCGGAATACGCACGGCATCGCTCACATCGCGCACCAGTTCTATATCAAACCCCGAGTTGGTGCCGTCTTTATCCATGCAGTTCAGGAGGATCTCCCCGGCACCCAGCCGCTCGCACGCGCGCGCAACCTCGTATGCCCCAATGTCGCGACATGCACGCCCGCCCTGCACTGTGCACTGATACCAGCAGTATGCCTCCCCATTAGGCCCCGGGTATGACGTCTTGAACGTGTGGTGTGGCACGTCAGAGGGCGAGTTGACGTAGACGCGACGTGGGTCGATCGAAATGACCACGGCCTGCGATCCGTACACGTGCGCAATTTGCTCAATGCCCGTGCTACCATCGGGCACCCCGCCCCTCCGCTGCAACTCCAAGGCCGCCTCGACTGCATCACTACCAATCGACACCTTGTCAGCACCGGACCGAAAGTACGTTCCCGCCACCTCGAGTGCCGGGTGCACCGTACCATCGGGATCGACAACATCGCGAATTCCGCCGCCGATCGTTAGCGGAACAAAGACCTTTGCCGATGTCTGGCGCAGTACCTCGAGCATAGGCTGATCTTGGAGTGGCGAGTTCTTGAAACTTGTAATGTTCAGGAAAGTGACCTCGTCGGCACCCTCGAGGTAGTATCGCGTTGCGAGTTCGACGGGCTTTCCCAGGTTGCGCACGCGGCCGTCCTTCTCCTTGACATCGTACTGATCTCCCTTTGTGACGACGAGGTCGCCGTTTTCGTTGGTGCGAACGTCAAGACACGCAATGACGCGCCTCGCAAGCGACGTGCATTGTATTCCCCTGGGAATGCTCGCACCGGACGGCGCAAACGACCCCGCGGGAGTGTGCAGAAAGCGGCGGATGAAGGCAAGACCAGCGGCGGCGCTTTTCTCGGGATGGAACTGTGCGGCGACCACATTGCCCTTTTGAACGGCCGCAACAAACGGACTGCCATAGTCTGTCAAAGCAAGGATCCAGTCGGCATTGCGGGCATCTGCGACAGCATGATACGAGTGAACGTAGTAGAATCGTTCTTCCACATTAGAAGACACATCCAAGACGGCCGACGCCTTCAATAGCCGCACACCGTTCCATCCAATATGAGGTACGGCAAGACTGCTAGAGTCAAATCGCCTCACGATTCCGGGAATCACACACAGTCCCTCAACTCCAGGAGACTCCTCGCTGGCCTCAAATAGGGTCTGCAGGCCCAAACAGACGCCCAGAAAGGGCTTGTCGGCGGCAATGTAGCGGCGGAGTGGCTCTACAAAGCCGCCATCGCGCAGTCTCTGCATTGCGCTGCCAAAGGAGCCCACGCCAGGGAATATCAGCCGATCCGCACGCTCTATGTCCGCCGGATCCGATATGAGGGCGACTTCGTATCCGCATTCGCGCACGGCGTTGATGACGCTGCGCACATTGCCAGCGCCATAGTCAAGCATAGCCACTACTGGGGGCGGCATGGTCGGTTGTGTGTGTGGTTGTGCTGTGTGCTGTTGTGTGGATGCGGCTGGACGGGCGCGAGGGATGTTGTGCACGCTATAAGAACAAACACCGATACATGTATCTGTTTTGTTATGCGAGGCTGGACGAGGATGCAGCGGCAGACAATCGTTGGCAATTAGTGCACCGTGTGTATATGTATAAGGAACAGCTGACTCCGCAGGACTCATATTTCGTCATAGCTATATGCCGTCATCTCCACAAGGACGTCATCAGTGATTTTTATTGATTTTGAATTTGGTGTGCGCGCCCAAATAGCCGCTGCCGATACCGTTGAGATTACAATCAACATGCCACATGAAGACATAAGGTTCAGATATACACAACTAAAACAACGGCGTTCTTATATTGCGTAACTTTCGAATATCGATCTGTGATCACAATGTCATAGGAGAGATATCAGCTGTTTCGCGGCCGCGATGGAGACAACACTGCGTCGACGCGGAGTATACTGGAGCGCAGGTGTGTTGCACTTGTCGGATGTATTCCATCATCGCAATATTAATTCTGATTAAGCTGTGTTGGTCTTTCAAACTTTAATATGCGCTCATGTGCGTCTCCTCCCGCTCACTTGCAGCCGCCGCTGCGCATCCACCGAGGACGGCTTCGGGACACACTGTGCCATCATCGGTGCGCACACAACCAAACAACGGTATGTTCGTTCATCACTGACCCAAACCGATTTTATGCGTTCTCGAATCTTGCGACGAATTCCTTCTCAAACATTCTAACTAGTGCAATTCTATGTTTTTGATTACCACACGCCATGATCACATAGGCAAAGCGGGGCGCCGACTGCGTCCGTGCAGCCGACCATCAGCACATGCACACAATCAGTCGCAGGTGCAGCCACCAAAACCATCTGTGCGTGTAGATCCAGTCATTTTTGTTGACGTTCCTGCCAGCGTGCCACTCGGAGATAGAAACGCATACTCTGTCGGTGGGCAGCCGACTGGGCATCTTTCGGGTGATTCATACCGAGAGCAGCTGTTGTCGGACGGTAACGTAAAGGAAACCACTGGCGATATGGCATTTCGTCCGTACTTTGAGGCAGTCGTTGTTGGTGGCGATGATTACTCTGACAATGGGTCGATTGAATCGGCAGAGGCGCGTTACGACGGGCGCACGTATATGCACGCGACTGATGCCAGCGCCGCGGCCCAGCCCGACGTGCCGGCGCGAATGGAGGCATTAGACGGCACAACTGCTTCTGGCAGTGCCCGATTAAAGGATCTGTGTGTGGAGGATAGGACGAAGATTGCATCGCTTGTGAACGAACTTGCCAAGGCAAACACGGAGAGACAGCGCGCCATCCAGGCACTTGCAGAGGAGCGTAAGAACCAGGAGGTGAAGATGAATCGGCTGCGGGACGAATGCCGACAGACGACGGATGCTGCGGAAGATATCCGCCCAGATTATTGCTGCTCGCGTGTGGTGTTGAGTGTGCGTGTGTGCGTGTGTGAACTCTGTCCGATTTGTTTGCCTTGACATCCATTTTTCGTCGCTGTCTTTGTCCGTCCCGGACCATTTCTCACAGCTCTGCGTGTCTGTACGATCTATCGATCTTTCTCCTCCGCATTCGCGCGTTGCGTCTGTGACATCGGACAGACATGCCAGACATCGTGGTATTATTCCCGACGACAACGAAGAGGAAGTGCGTGTGGAGAAGGCAAAAGAGCACGAGAGGGTGTGGAATAGTTTTAAAAAAGCGCACGATAAGAAGCAGGAAGAAATACGTTCTAACGCGAGCGTGAGCGTGCACGGTGATGCGGACCTCAATTCGACCTCAACGCCCAGGGGTGGCGATAAGGATGTTCGAAGATCAGCCACCCGCCGATCGCTGGACGCTGCGCTCGGGCGGGCAAGTGGGAGTGGGAGTGGGAATGGGGGCACACGCATATCGGAGGGGCTGTCCAAGAGTCTGCAAGCTGAGTTTGAACGAGTGGAAGCAGCGACGTCCACGTCGTTCCCAATGGGAGAGCGCGGAAGTGCGCGCGTGGGCGGTGACCATGTTGGCGGCGTGTTTCCGTCGGCGGTTAATCCGTTTGCCTCTGTATCCGCAGTCGAGATTGAGGCTGTGATTGGTGCAAAAGTAAGGGACGAAGTGGCGAGGCAAAGTGCGGCGGCCAATCAAAACCAACCGCAGTACAATACCAATCCGCCGCCGCCACCGCATGCGCACCAGCAACAACACTCGTACGTGCAGCAGTATCCACAAATGGGACCTCTGCCATTCCACAACCACTACCAACAACAACAGCAGCAGCAGCAACAGCAACAGCAACAACAACAACAACCGTCTGTTATTCCGATTGTACTTTCAATTCCGCCGTACGCTTTCTACGGCACCGACGGGGGTATGTATCCCTTTTCGGGGCCGCCACACACTGCGTGGGCGGGATATCATCGGCCTGTCGACCGGCCCGGAGTGCCTTCGGACCCGTCTGCCACCGGAGAGAGAGGGAATGTGCGGGGTGCCGCCCCGACTTATCTCAGTGGCGCAGGTGCACAGGCACCGATTGTTGTTACTTCTGAGGCTACGCAAGACTCAGTCGCGACGCAAGCGAGCACATATCGTGATGGGCAAACGGCGTCCATCGCGCCGGCTTTATCTGTGAGCGTCGCATCTTTGTCCCGCGATGAGGTTGTGTCGGAGAGGGACATTTTGTCCAAGTATCTTGAGCAGAATGCGTCGCCTGGAAAATTATCTGACGCTGTTGTCCAGTCTTCGACACCCGCTGCTGCGGCGCGGACACACGTGACATTTTCTCCGCAGGCGGTCACCGGGACCAGGCGGGCGATTGCGGTGGATAGTGTCGTGCACACGTGCTGGTTGTGCGGTGGTGCGGAAGAGTTAAACGCAGAGTGCGATTGGTGCGTGCGGAAGCGCGCAAAACGGCGTGCGACAGAGATGATCGCCGACCTGAAGACGCGCCTCGAAAAGGAAGGTGTGTCGACGACACATGTAGCGCACACAAGAAGTAACACGGGCCTGCAGCATGCAGCAGACAGGTATGGCGATGGGCAACACCTCGCGTCGGTCGCACCGGCAGTCGTTGGGACAGCGAGGGCCCATGTTGGTGCGGGATCACGTGGGTCGCCCGCCATCCACGTGATAAAAGATGGAAAGTCGCACGGCGCAAACCATCGCTCGCGTCATCACGTGACAAGAGATGCCGTGGACGCCGAAGCGCCGCTGCACCTTGCCGACTTGATCGACGCGATTGAAGGTGAGAGCAAATGCCAATGCCTTATCTCTGTTGCTGTTGTGGGGCGTCTATGCAAAAGCGAACTTGGATTATTTGCTTGCTTGAACTGCCTGACTGCCGAATTAGTGTTTTT